>VMBQ01000421.1:253117-279798 GCA_007657795.1 Dreissena rostriformis | reverse complement strand
CAACTAAATGTTAAACTTGCAATATAACAACTTACCTTGGTAAAACTAACTCCGTACGTAGACGTTGTGATCATTTAGTAAGACAGTGTAATTATAAACAGTATCAACTAGCATCATAAGTTAATAAATTGGCGGTTAATTGTTGTTGTCCCATGATAAATATTTTTACGCAAGTAAAAAACCAGCATTGTTTATTTATAAAATTGTATGTATAATATATTGTTTTGAATAAACTGCATACTATTCTGTATTATTCTTGTTTTTCATAATGCATTGAATGGATTATGATACATAAGGAATTCATTCAACAGTTTTTCAAAAGATAACATCACTTTGTAAGTACATAATACGTAAATATTCTTGTAAGTTGATGACAGCGTTTAAGCATTACTGATTGTGTTACTAGTCTTTTATGTGCAAATAAATGATGTGAAGTGTTCACTTCTTTATATTGTATCGCAATGCATTACCATACAAGTTTTATATATGGACTGAATATACTAACATAATTTACATGCTTCTTCTAAGCCTAGACAGACTGACATGTAAACAAGCAAATTCGTTGAATTGATATCCCCCGCAAAACTAGAGCTTTGTCACAGACGTGACGTATACCCTCACAATAATTGCTGCATTGACACAGAATATATACAAAGGGCCATAACTCCGTTATTAACAGATGGTGTACAATGCAATTTGGTGTGGATTATCCTCTTATCCGAATATATACTCATACCAAGTTTCAATGAAATCCACCAAAGCACTTCCAAGATATGGCTCTGGACACAAAAGTGCCTGACGGACAGACAGACGGACGGACAACGCCAAAACAATATCCCTTCGCCTTTGGAGGGCACACAATTATGAGATATTAAATGTTAAAGCTTGGCAGATGTAAAACGCTTTTTTTTTTCATCAAGAAAAACATAAGATTTATTTTGGCTGAGTAACTTTATTAATGAAACAATTATAATGTTTTGTACACAATAATGTTCAAATATTTATTACGATACGTGGTTATCAAATAAGCTTTTGCCCGTAAATTAGGTAGCACCTATTATCATATTAGGCCTCTTACTTTCCACCCAATAACCATTATACGAATTTGCTTGATCTTAGGCCAAAGCGTTCTCAGCATATTGTTTAGAACCTTGGACTTTGACCTGAAGATCAATACCCCAGTAGGCATAAATCTTTTCTCACATAAAACTTGATTATTACTTTAGATGATTGTAGGTAAAAGCGTTCTCTATATGTTTTATGCAATAACTTTTTTCTAAAAACAAGCTCATGTGACCTTGACTTTTGCCCTAGTGACCTTAAAATCAAAACTTTATATAAACAAGAATTGTGTTTGTCAGAAACACAATGCCCCCTAATGCACCGCTTTGTTTGTTTTTTGTTTTTTTTTACCTTTGACCTTGAAGTATGACCTTGACCTTTCACCATTCAAAATGTGCAGCTCCATGAGATACACATGCATGACAAATATCAAGTTGCTATGATCAATATTGCAAAAGTTATGACAACCAAGGTTAAAGTTTTGGGACAGAACAACAGACAGAATGACAGACAGACAGGCCAAAAACAATATACCCCCTTTTTTTAAACAAGAGGGCCAAGATGGCCCTATATCGCTCACCTGTGAAATGAGCTTGCCGAGTGGCATGATTTGAACAATCTTTGTCACATATCAAATATCAAAGATGCATGCTTTGTGGTTAAAGATAAACAAGGTTTTTCAAGCTTTGACCTGGTCCATGTTTTTCAACGGACAGGAACCACTTATAAACTCAACCAACATATCATTAAGACAAACATTTTGACAAAGTAACATGAAGATTGGGCATGAAATGTGACTTCTATAGTGTTTACAAGGTTTTTCTTTTTTTTTACCTAGTGACCTAGTTTTTGACCCAGCATGACCCAATTTCGAACTCGATCGAGGTATCATTTGGACAAATCTTCTGACAAAGTTTCATGAAGATCGGACAAGAAATGTGGCCTCTAGAGTGTTTACAAGGTTTCTCTATAGCCAAATAAGGACAACTGCCCCGCCCACTGGCAGCCATGTTTTTCAAGGGACTGGAACCACTTTTGAACTCAACCAACATATCATTTAGACAAACATTTTGACATAGTAACATGAAGATTGGGCATGTAATGTGACTTCTATAGTGTTTACAAGGTTTTTCTTATTTTTTTTACCAAGTGACCTAGTTTTTGACCCAGCATGACTCAGTTGCGAACTCGATCGAGGTATTATTGAGACAAATCTTCTGACCAAGTTTCATGAAGATTGGACATGAAATGTGGCCTCTAGACAAACCAATGTGGACGACGGAGGGACAACAGACAAAGACCGATTATAAAAAGTATCTTCCTGTTCTCATAAGTAACTGCTATAACAATTTGCATCATCATAATAATTATGTCTTAATTGGGTCACAGAATTTTGTGAATAAATCTGAAATTGGTATAAATTTTGACCATAAAGTTTCTAGATTTAAAAGATACCACATAATATTGTTTGTTACATACATGCAGAAGAATACTAATGTCAAGATGTGATATGGAGCTTGTTCTGTTTTTGTATATGTTAACATAATGGTACGGAATATTATCAAGCATCAACCTGTACTTTCCCTCCTCGACCCCAGACACCGATGCTGTGCTTGTCGTTCTTTCCCGTCTTGGTTTCAGACCCCGGGTCATGTGACGAGGCATAGATCAACTGGTTGCCAAGGGCAGAGAACTTTCCCATGCCTGCCTTGAAACCTGCAATGACCTCTTGGAATTGCGCCCTGAAACAAACATGAAATTAGCATTTTGGTAGCTAAACAGCTAAGTCAAAGAACTATCAAAGTATTTAAGAAAACATTGCAACATTTTTGGAAGAGACAAAAATTGCCACAAGTTTTTCTTTCATTCAAAATAAGAGAGAAAATTATGGACTCATGGTATGTTATGTTATAACTCATGTTATCATTTGAATAAANCAAACCAAATAAGAATTTCGTTCGTTTTAATAATGAACGGATTAATAGTACGTTTTTAAGTTATATGAACAAATAATTTTGTTTTGAAGTATTAATCTTTTTCCGTATCGTTGCATCAACGGTCATGATAAAGTCAGTAAAAATATGTTAGCGTACATTCTCTTAAAGTCGCGAAAATCTGATTATTCAATTATTATAAATTCATGTTATATGTTGAAAATTCATATTTTCTATTACGTAAAATCGACCATAAACACTCGCGTTGATCTTACTGATCCCTATGTCTATGAACAACAACAACAACAACAACAACTTGTAAAAAAAACATTGTTTCAGCCAATTGTTTCATCAGTGTATTTTGCAATATGCTATTGATTTCAGTGTATTTTGCAATATTATGTCTTATTATCCGCAGTATTTTGATAAATACTTAATATTAATGGGGATTTCGGGGGATTTCGGTAATTACGGGGCTTTCGGTATTTCTACACACCGCAAAAATTGTGTACAAATATCAAAGCAAAAATATGAATTATGAATAATNCTGGGAGTCCATATGCACTCCTTCATAAACATGGGTGCAAACTTTAATCAACAATGCAAGGGTTAAGGAACACTGAAACTGAATCTTATCAAAGTTTACCTGTCTAAACCACAAACTCATGCAAATGGTACCATTAAAGCAAGAAATAATTGCTTTTTATTGACTTTGTTTATCTTTCGCACGATGTATCCACCATCTTGGAAAAGGGAGAAAACTGACCCAACAGAAGTAAGGTCGCACTACACCAATATTTTGCACGTCGGGTTATGTGATGGAACCTATTAAAGTTGATAACGATGTGGTATTTGATACAGAATATACTGTTTCAAATTTAAACATAAAAATGTCAGCGAGAAAAGTGTGTTGAAACATCGTAGTGTTTTTATTGGGTGCATGCAAAGGATATCTATCGTAGGTTGCCATTCAGGTAAATTTGACATGTTTATGAAGTTTATTCATTATTTTCTTCAATTTGTCTCGAACGACGTCTGTTTAGTGAAGCGCACGGATTCCATGCGCTGAACTGCACCCATGTTTATGAAGGGGTGCATATGGACTCCCAGAGCCATCATAGCAAAAATTATCATAGGCTCTCTGGAGTCCGTTTATATGGACTAGGCCAAAATATGCGACTAGTTGGTGTGTTCTGCCACTAGTGGGTCACAGTTTATTGTGTGTCGGTAGTGGTTCTTTATAAATTGACACCAAAAGAGGTTATTATTGGTGTTTATATATTATTTAAGCCCAATTGCAGCAATTCCTTGACTTGAACCAGTTCATTGTTTGCAGTGGATGGAGTAATCAAAAAGTGTGTACTACACACTATAGTTCAAAGATTTTCGTTTTTTGGAAATATGTTAATATATTTACCTGCTATTCTCGCTTGAAATGTGCGAGACTGTAAAAACAGTCATACAAACCAGAAAACACCCAGGACTTTCCATGTGCAATGGAATACAATCCCTCCAGTGAGAAACGCCAGACTGCCATCTAAGGTAAGATTAAGCAACGATTCTTCCAATTATTTAAATATTACACTTCCTACATGACATTCCATGAACAATACTCCATGTAGATACAAATTTCCCTTCAAATTAACTAAAGTTTGTTTCACCTGTATCTTAAATGTTATTTGGAGCACAATACTGCACTTCAGTGTGTTGAAATGTTATATTTATACAGTAATTTGGCCAATTTAACTATTGATTTTACTTTTTTATGGAGCCATCCATAACACGGTGCATAACCATATTGGTCCCCCAATCGGATAAAACGCTATATCGATATCCCTCTCGGATGCTGTACCGGTTATTCTCGGATAAAAACACTGTTCTGTGTGGATAATGTATTTTACCATGTATACCGCACAGTTTTTTACCTCAANATCAAATGCCTTACGAAAATCCATGTAGATGCAGTAGAAACGACCACCTCTCTAAGAAAGATATTTTTGTACCATTGCACGTAAACAGAAAATATTATCGACAGTTGAATAGCCCTTTCGAAAACCAGATTGTGATTTATCTATCTTATTGTTATCTTCAGCCCAATTTGACAATCGATTATTTATAATGCCAGAACATATTTTGTGTAATGTGGTAGAAAAAGATATACCTCTGTAATTGCCAGGAATGTTTGTCGGACCAGATTTGTGAATAGGAGCTATGACACTAGAACCCCAAGATAAAGGATACTACCGGTTTCTAATATCTGATTAAATAGGAGTATCAAGATAGGAGATATGTCATCCGTGGTATATTCACACCAGTACTGGTACACCAGTCCCACGCATGAGCCTGTGAAAACATATATTTGTGCCCCACATTGGAATTGTACGCTATCAAACAGTTCTTTAAACGAGCGATTTGAACAAGCATATAGTGGAATAAGAATCGTTGAATAAAACAACTGCGTTAAGCTGTAGCTGAACATATTTAAATCGATATTGGACTAAAACGGGATGCCATTTTAAATTTTAAATATATTTTCTAATCGGGATCATAATCCTTCGCAAGAACATAATGGAGGACGACACCGTAACGCTGCAACGTGTGAACATCAGCGGTCAGCGTTTTGAGATGTCCGAAACTACATGGTTACGATTGGTCAGGTCTATTCCAGAACATTGTCATCATCAACTTAAGCGTACGTCAAGCGAAATCTTTGTGGAACGGCACCCGGCCGCATATCAGTGCATCTGATACTATTATCAGGGAAGGCAGTTGCACAAACCCGCTGACCTTTGTCCTTCGTCCTTCAAGGCTGAACTTCAGTTCTGGGGAATATCTGATGCGTGCCTTGCCAAATGTTGCTGCACGAAATACACAGGATTTTTTGACGACGAGTCAATGCTCACGGTACTATTTATTTTCAGAAATTTCGTAGCTAAACTGTTTGTGCTGACGTAATGAGCTTGATGATACTATTAATATAATAATAAAATATAATTTTACTCATTTTGTAAAAGGCGTTCAATATTGCTTTTTACTGTTACAATCCGAAACAGTTCGAAGAAGACTACGATTTGTTGACGTTCAGTACGTTCAAGTTCCTTAAAAATGCGTTTCATAGATTCACATATCGATACAGATTTTACTTTATTGAATTTAATAAAAACTATTTTTTTTGTAATAACATTTTCTCTAAATATTAATATCCAAACGTTCTTACACAAACCACTAAACAACATTTACAGATAATCTCAGTATATGTTTCATGTATATTTATACTAATTAGCATTGGTGACTTCAAATACGAAATACGATTTCTAAGTTAACCTTATTTACGGTCCTTCTTTGTTGAGCATTAACATTATGGATATAACTTAATTACATAACCGCTACAACGTACCCAGGGAAGGGGCGGGGGTATACTAGAATTACCATGGCTATATGTCTGCCTGACTGTCCGGAGGCGCAAACTTGTCTCACGAACTACTTTTATATGTTTTAAACTTACATTATTCAAACTTGCATGCACATTTGTTCGTTACAATTTGCAAATGTGCGTGTGCTATTTTTATTTAACCTTTGTAAAATGTTAACTTTAAATTAAAACTCGACAAACTTGCTTTATTTTCATATTTTAATTAACTTGCACAATAAACAAATCATCGCTAATGGATATCACGTGTTGACAGGCTAAACTATTCGTTTTGTGCATGAATTCTGTTTGTGATGTAACAACGATCACGTGGTGATGTTTTGATTTGAATACAGTGGGGTTAGGGATTTTGTTCCGTAAATAAGGGGTTGCTAAGGGATGAATATTTTTAGGGATTAATCTCTTACAATCCGGGTTTCTTTTTGGGGATTAATCTCTCACAATCCCTTGTAAGGTTTTTAGGGATTATTTGGGATTATTAGGGCTGAATATGGATGCTAGCACTCTGTGCATGCGTACGGGTGAAAAGGCGGGGTTAAGATTGTGAGCTTTTGCTAGTACTGCGCATAGACAATCGATAAATTGACCGCCGCCATATTGGCTATTACGTCACCCGCTACTGAAAACGGTACTGAAGAATTAGGCAGCTTACAACGTTATCATAGTGTACACCCGCTTTATTCCAATAAACAGTACTTTATGACTTCGCACAGTAGGGTTGAAAACAAGTATAACATGAAACCAAGTGTCGATATTTATCACATCGTTAATCATTATAACTTAAATAAAAGATACACACGATAGATTCATAAAATATGTGTCTCTGCAAAAATATTCAGTGACAACATGTAATGTTTAAGGCCAAGTTGGCATTTTTAAGCATACCTTTAAGTAATGCCTTTGTATACAATTTAATTATTTCTTTATGGAATAAAATTATTCAAGGATAATTGTAAAGGTAAAGAAATATCTAAAGTCTGAAGTAAACGTTGTGATTTTAGCGTAAATAGTGCGTCAATATACAAAGATTGGAAACATCCATTCAGACCATTTTTTTTTTTTATAGATCTTTGATATTTATTATATAGATTAAAGGTCGAGGTAGACAATTATATTGATATCTGCCTTTGTTTAGCCTATATTATTTCTTATTAAATGCCATACTTTCTATACTTTCCGGAGATACTCATTAAGAAACGTTGTAAGATTAAAGACCGAGGACGACTTTTTTATTGAATAGTACATATCTTTGTTTGTCTAAACAGTTACCATTTCGTTATTAATATTTCCNTCAGTGTATGCTGGTCAAACATTTTAGTAAACACACCTTTTCCAAGCCCCCGTGGTGGAATTCGATATGTGATACCCTCAAGCAGACAAAATATAAAGCATTACGAAAATTTCGAGAAACAAATTCTCCTCTTGACCTACGGGCATATAAAGATAAGCGAAATGATTTCAAAAATTATTGCCGATCCTCGGTTAATAAATTTCAGGAATCCAACAGAAAATTATTATTTGACAGCAGAAACGATCCCTGCTCCTTCTGGAAAGTTCTTAAAAAAGGTAAAACAATTGCGACTTTAGATGATAGTATTTCACCGTCTGAATGGTATCAGTACTTTTCCAGACTTTTGTATGATGAAAATGTTACTAATGTAGACCCATGTACGGATAATTCACATAATCTCGCTGATCCTACAGCCATTGTCTTAAATGAACCAATCACAATTGAGGAGATTCAAAGGTCTATTTCTACCTTATCTTTTAGGAAAAGTAGCGGTATTGATGGTATACCAGCAGAATTTTTCAAATATACCACGGATGACATATCTCCTATCTTGATACTTCTATTTAATCAGATATTAGAAACCGGTAGTATCCCTTTATCTTGGGGTTCTAGTGTCATAACTCCTATTCACAAATCTGGTCCGACAAACATTCCTGGCAATTACAGAGGTATATCTATTTCTACCACATTATACAAAATATTTTCTGGCGTTATAAATACTCGATTGTCAAATTGGGCTGAAGATAACAAAAAGATAGATGAATCACAATCTGGTTTTCGAAAGGGCTATTCAACTGTCGATAATATTTTCTGTTTACATGCAATGGTACAAAAATATCTTTCCAAGAGAGGTGGTCGTTTCTACTGCATCTACGTGGATTTTCGTAAGGCATTTGATAAAATCAATCATAGCAAGTTATTTATCTCCTTAGAGAAGAAAGGCGTGCATGGTAACTTTCTTCGAATCCTTAAAGCTCTATATGCAAATCTCAAATCATGCATCAAAATTCAAAACCATATCACTGATTTTTTCCCGTGTAACATCGGAACGCGTCAAGGTGACAAATCAAGTTCGACCATCTTTAATCTCTTCATTGATGAATTATCTGCCCTTTTACGCAACAGGTGTAGCACTGGTATATTTATTACTGACGATATCCCAGACATTCTTTGTTTGATGTTTGCAGACGATGTGGCCGGATGTGCTGAAACTGCTGCAAAACTTCAACAGCAAATTAATATTATTGACCAATTTTGTTATGAATCTGGTATGGAAATTAATTTGGACAAAACTGAGATAACCGTTTTTCGAAATGGCGGTCCTCTTCGCAAATACGAACACTGGTTTTATCGTGGAAATAAAATCAAAGTATCTTCCGTTTATAAATATTTAGGTATATTGCTAACATCAGGTCTCTCCTGGTCATCTGCCCACTCAAAACTAGTATCACAAGCTCAAAGAGCTCTATTTTCGATCAAAACATTTCAAAAACCTTTTGGCTATTTTTCAACTCCAGACTCATTAATTTTTTTTGACTCTATGGTGAAGCCAATTCTTTGTTATGCGTCCCAAATTTGGGGCTATGAATACGTTGATTCTATTGAAACTGTTCAAAATAAATATTGCAAAAATATACTACATGTTGCAAAAACCACAAACACGTGTATGGTTCTAGGGGACTGTGGTAGATTACCTTTATGTACGACATACTTTATCAATTGTATTCGATACTGGTGTACTTTATTAACCATGCCATCACACAGATATCCAAAACAATGTTACAATATGTTAAAATCGCTTGACGATGTAGGCAGAAAATGTTGGGTAACCAATGTTAAAACTCTCTTATACAAATACGGCTTTGGGTTCATATGGATAAGTCAAGATGTCGGAAACATAAATAGCTTTATTAGAATGTTTAGACAGCGTGTTATCGACTGCTGTACGCAAGACTGGCACGCTTCTGTTGAAAATTCGAGTAGATGTTATCACTATAAGCACTTTAAAAGTCTTTTAAATGTTGAGAAATACTTGTCATTAGATATTTATTTCAAATACCGTGCAGCCATGTCCAGATTTAGATTATCAAATCATAAATTAAATATTGAACTCGGTAGACATAGTGGTATATTGAAAGAAAACCGTATATGTAGTTATTGTCTACAAAATTTAAACACGTTAGTTATTGATTGTGAATTTCATGCCTTTTTTAAATGTCATAAATATGATGATGTAAGAAATTCATATTTGTTTAACTGGTATACACATGGTACTGATCCCCAAGATTTCTATGTACTGATGTCTTCTCAGGATGCTGATATTGTTAGGAAACCCTCTCTTTATGTGTACCACTTGATGTTATTGATATCTCATGAACATTGAAGTTTGACACAACTCAAACTCTTACAACTGTATTAATGACATGTATTTTGGGCCAGAGGCCTTTATGTACAAATAAAAAATTCTATTCTGTTAAGCAAATAAATATATATTTCGCAGATTAATGTAAACCAAACTTTTTAACGGGCGTATTTTGGTGTAGAAATGAAGAAGTTAATGTAAAATAACCTAAAAAATGAGTGAAAATCTCTGACCCGGCCCCACTTCAGCCCACATAACTTTTGATCCAGGGGTCAGATTAAAATTCCAAATAGTGCACTGTCGCACATATGCTCATAGCTACCATGTGTGTAAGTTTAAAGGTTCTAGTGGTAATAGTGAAGGAGGAGATAATGGCCACGCACGACGCGTATCCCCACGCCGCATGTTGTAAGTAAAATGAGTGAACATCTATGACCCGGCCCACCCCAACCCCCATAACGTTTGACACAGGGGTCAGATCAAAATTCCAAATAATGCACTGTCGCACATACCGCCGTATTGGCTTTGATTTTTATTATGCTGAAATAGCTTGAGGATTTGACAACCAAACTAGCTTGGATTTTAATTTTGCTTAAATACCTCTGGGTCTTGAACACCAAACTGGCATTGATTTTAATTATGCTGAAAAAGCTAGGAGTCTTGACCACCAAACTGGCTTGGATTTTAATTATGTCGAAAAAGTTCGGGATGTTGACAACCTAACTGGCTTGGATTTTAATTTTGCTGAAATAGCTCGGGGTCTTGACCCCAAAACTGGCTTGGACTTTAATAATGCTGAAATATCTCTGTTCTTGACTCCAAAACTGGCTTGGACTTTAATAATGCTGAAATAGCTCGGGGTCTTGAAAACAAAACTGGCTTGGATTTTAATTGTGCTGAAAAAGCTCGGGGTCTCGACCACTAAACTGGCATGGATTCAATTATGCTGAAAAAGGTCGGAGTCTTGACCACCAAACTGGCTTGGATTTTTATTATATCGAAATAGTTCGGGATTTTGACAACCTAACTGGCTTGGATTTTAATAATGCCGAAATAGCTCGGGTTCTTGACCCTTAAACTTGTTTGGACTTTAATAATGCTGAAATAGCTGGGGGGCTTGACCACCAAACTAGATTGGATATAAATTATGCTGAAATAGCTCGGGGTCTTGACCACCAAACTGGCTTGGCTTTTAAATAATTCTGAAATAGCTCGGGGTCTTGACTACCTAACTTGATTTGATTTTAATTATGCTGACATAGCTCGGGGTCTCGACCACTAAACTGGCTTAGATTTTATTTTGCTGAAATAGCTCGGGGTCTTGACCACCAAACTGGCATGGATTTTCATAATGCAGAAATAGCTCAGGGTCTCGACCACCATACTGGCTTGAATTTAAATTATGATGAAATGGTTGGGGGTCTCGACCACTTAACTGGCTTGGATTTTAATTATGCTGAAATAGCTCGGCGTCATGACCTACAAACTGGCTTGGATTTTAATTATGCTGAAATAGCTCTGGGTCTCGACCACCAAACTGGCATGGATTTTAATTATGCTGAAAAAGGTCGGAGTCTTGACCACCAAACTGGCTTGGATTTTAAATATGTTGACAAAGTTCTGGATGTTGACAACCTAACTGGCCTGGATTTTAATTATACCGAAATAACTCGGGTTCTTGACCCCCAAACTGGCTTGGACTATAATTATGCTGAAAAAGATGGGGGTCTTGACCACCAAACTAGATTGGATTTTAATTGTGCTGAAATAAATTGGGGTCTCACCCAACAAACTGGCTTGGATTTTAATAATGCTAAATAGCTCGGGGTCGTGACCAACAAACTGACTTGGATTTTAATTATGCTGAAATAACTCAGGGTCTTGACTACATAACTGGATTTGATTTTAATTATGCTGAAATACCTCGGGGTCTCGACCACCAAACCAGATTGGATTTTATTTTGCTGAAATAGCTCGGGGTCTTGACCACCATACTGACTTGTATTTTCATAATGCTGAAATAGCTCAGGGTCTCGACCACCAAACTGGCTTGGATTTTAATTATGCTGAAATGGCTCTGGATCTTGACCACCAAACTGACTTGGATTTTAATTATGCCGATATAGCAAGGGGTCATGACCACCAAACTGGCTTGGATTTTTATAATGCTGAAATAGCTCAGGGTCTCGACCACCAAACTGGCTGGGATTTTAATTATGCTGAAATGGCTCGGGATCTTGACCACCAAACTGGCTTGGATTTTAATTATGCCGAAATAGTTCAGGATCCAGACCACTAAAGTGGCTTAGATTTTAATTATGCTGTAATAGCTCGGGGTCTCGGCCTCCAAACTGGCTTGGATTTTAATTATGCCGAAATAGTTCAGGATCTTGACCACTAAAGTGGCTTGGATTTTAATTATGCTGAAATAGCTCGGGATCTTTACCACCAAAGTGGGCGGGGCCCTGGGGTGGGTAATGTGGACATGGATGGTCGAGATAGACCGTGTTGTCATAGGAGATGTTCAGTATTAATTTGAAGTCAATTTGTGAATAAATGCAGAAGTTATGTTAAAACAAAATTGTGGGTGGGCGTGGTCTATGTGGGCGGGGCGCCCCAGGATTGGTAATGGGGCCATGCATAATTGAGATTGGCCGTATTGTCATAAGAGATGTTCAGTATCAATTTGAAGTTAATCGGTGTAGAAATGAAGTAGTTAATGTAAAATAACCTAAGAAAATGAGTGAAAATCTCTAACCCGGCCCCACTCCAACCCCCATTGGCCACTATCTTCTACTACACTATTAGCATTAGAACCTTGACACTTACACACATTGTAGCTATAAGGATATGTGCGACGGTGCACTACTTGGATTTGTGATCTAACCCCTGGGCCAAAAGTTACGCCGCATGTTGTTAGTAAAATGACTAAAAATGTCTGACCCGGCCCCACCCTAACCCCCATAACTTTCGACCCAGGGGTTAGATCAAAATTCCAAATAGTGCACCGTCGCACATACATGTTTGCTCATAGCTACCATGTGTGTAAGTTTCAAGGTTCTAGTGCTTATAGTGTAGGAGGAGATAGTGGCCAGGACGGACGGACGGACAGACGGCGGAGATAACCACAATATCTCCACGCTTTTAAAGCGTGGGGATAATTTCGATGGTGGAAAAATAGTTACTAATGATTGGCTCCAAGGCCGTTACACAAATATTTATAATCCCCCACATATTGAAGCCATTTTGATTTACCGTTGTAAAGTATGAACGTGCAAGGAATCTCCGACATTCCAAAAGCATCCTTTGGAATTTAATACTGACCAAAATATGATCTGTTGTTTTTACATATGATACATATTGCTGAAAATGAAAGACGTTGTCGTGATTTTACTTATAGGTTTGTAATCCTGTATTTACACATCTTGGTTGTTAAATTCACTTCCTCGCATAATGGTTTTGCCATTATTAATACTTTTATAAAAAATCAAACCGTTTCGTAATACAAATTATATTATTGTAATGTATTTATCTTCGTTTCTCGAAAATACATTTTCAAGATCTTAAAAATAAATGGGACCTTTTTTAATCATACTTGTAAGATTTTAAACCACTTAAAAAATATTCAACACAACTACCAATTCTCGTTTAAACATATTCTCACTTTATCAGAGAAACTTCTCAATACTTCTAAATATATTCGCCTGTTTTTTCTGTACCCTCACTATGTAGATATTCCTTGAAAGTTTCTGTGTTTATCTCTTCATTCACGGATCAAGCATCCAGACGCCCTCTAATCTGTATGTATATATAGAGAATGCATGGTTGGTGCCGAGATGGAGAAAGTTTATCCGGTGAGGCTTAGAAAAAAAATAGGGCTCGCTTTGCACCAATCATGTATTCGATTTATCCTGCTACATTTTAAATTATGCCGTGAACACATTTTTTAAAAGACAAATGATTAATTTGCATTACAAAATAATTATTAGGGTCGGGCCTCCTAAATGTACACAACATTCCTAACGACCGAATAACTACCGATTGCTTCACGCAAACATATAGTTCCACATTAAACTGTTCCTTTTAATACTTTCCCATTGAAAATATGAGAAGAAATAAAAAAAAAAAAAACGAATCGAGAATGTGATATTCTTATTGTTAGAAATTGAAATAAATATGCGACAACAAAACAAAGACTGATTTTTACTTATTATTGTTAGATAATAATAGATTCTAATCAACAGCAAAACAAAAACTCTTATTTTATTTACCTCAGTGCCAGCTTTAATCCAATGCTGATAACAATAAAGTTACAACGATGTGCACTTTCATTTTCTGTTCTTCCAATCTTTTATCGAAATATATTTTAAACCAAACTATTTTTTCATAGCGTTTGTATCGAATGCTAACTATTCTGACCCAAAACACGATTTACGAAATCGTAATCCTGTCGGAGCGATTTATTTTATTCCTATCGAAGTTAACAATTATGCATGACAAACACACAATCCGAAATACGTTTTGGATTCGTACGATGCTTTAAACATATTACATATTTTACTGTTAAAACACGACCACGTCCGAATTTTTGTCCCTAAAATCCAGAGTCATGTTTAAACTAGTATGTTTCGTCAAAAAAATGACGTCACATGAGCTTCATCATAAATTGCGTAATCAAGTGAATGAAAATAAAAATACGCAAAGCTGGTTCTGTAATACATTTTAAAGAAGAAATAAAATAGGATGATATGTAATATAATCGATATCATTCATGATGCGTCTCGATACATTTCAAAGGTCAAATACTCGAATATGTTAATCGGCGCGATATTGGTAAAATACTACACCCTTGTGTAGTGTATTGGAATGGTTACACTCAACTATGTGTCACAGCGTGCGTAGGAATTTACAACTTCCTGTTGACCGGAGATAGGAAAATATATTTGCCACCCCTTTATTAGGTCAATGTTTGAAACAGAGGCAGGATAAGATTATATCTCTTCTTACACATGTTTCGAGAAATGAGCTCATATGATAATGGTACGATAACGATAACTATAGTTGCATCAGTTTGAGGAACCCTCAGAAATTGCTTAATTAAGGAGTATAAAGAAACAATAAACATATTTTGTATTAAACCAAAGAAACCATTTATTTGAGTTTTCGTGATAACAAATGTTGAAGATACTCTTGATTGGTGAGAAAGTATCCAAATTGATACAGATGACAAATAGTTTTGATACAATAAATACAGTTTTTATACAATATCATGCCAATGTTGATGCCACAGGTAAAACTGATGTCTTTATTTGAATCTTAATCAAAATAATAATGCAAAATAAACTTAATGTTTTTCAATGAAAAGTCCTGTTTAAAAATGACAAATGTCCATATTTACAGGTGCATTTAACAGTTAATGCAGTATCAAAATATAATACGCAACAAACAACGAATTCCGATTTGCAAACCCGAAACAAAAATGGTGCAGACGATCGAGTGTCATGGAAATTAATATACACAAATTCACAAAAGTAATTTCTAAACAGAAAACAGCAAATCCATTCACATTATTTCAGCCGCGTTATGCACGCTTTATTGAGATAACATGATGCCATTAATGGCGACATCAAACCATTTTGTTTAGCTACGATTTATCCTTATACAATTTTGACTACAATAAAAGAATTGTTTTTGCAACATACCTTAACTATTAAATGTTAATCCGTTGGGTCATTCGTTAATTTCTTAAAAAAGGTCTCATTCAAATCACAAATTTTAAAATTAAAATCTCAAATCCCGCAAAGTCCGTTTTTAGAATCACATTGTTTATAAAGTAGCACATACATCGGTGAGTCATTTAATGTTACGCATTGTGAAGAATGAGTCAGTCAAGTGCATACCTATCGCGCTAAGCGAATAATCTTATTGCGCGGAGAGTTAAAACTTCTACAGGAATAATACCCTCACATGTTTTAACATAATGCTTGTTCAAGTTCAAGTACAATAACGCAAAATGCAAGATTTTGGCGCAATGCAAATTATTCTAACAAGCTGGTTCCTCCTTTAAATTTTATTAAAATAATGTGCAAATGAGTACATTTTTAACTGCATGTTATAATTTTGAAAATGGCTATAATGTCATTTCCTTTTATACATATACTTATACTTATACTTCTACTTCTACTACTACCTCTACAGCAAAAAAAAACAACACCAACAACATACAAAACAACAACAATAACAGTAACATCAACATCAACTTCTAACACTACACCTAATCCTTCTTAGGGCTCATCTAAAACAAAACATGTAACAACAACAACAACATCACCCTATTGGATTAAATATATTGTCTAGGCACTTCCATTGCAATTGTTGTAATTTTCTGATTTATTTAAAAGACTGTTTAACAATTTAGTATCAGCAGTTGTGAAAATATCTTATAACCAATAAGAAGTACTATATTAAGCGACAAGTGCCAAGCCATAAAAATGCATTTGTGTTAATGTACCTTTGTTATCACAGCGGATTATAAAAACGAATATAAAAAATAAATGCACCGATAAACGTAACGAGTACAATCTTATAACTTAAAAACTTAATATGTTAATGTAACTTTAATAGCATGGTTTTAATATTTCTTTATTCGTTTAGTCTACTATATCGTTACCCTGTTTACAAGATTAATGTCGCGGTTATAACAACCTCATGTAAGTGTATTTGTTCCGACAGAAGTTAAGTTTAAAAGTTTTTTTTTTAAATAGAACTTTCCTATATGATTAAGTCGCCATTCAAATTTTCTTAAAAAGCATTGTTTTCCTCTTTTTACCGTTAGTTTAGCAGAATTATTTGATGCCGTCTGTTAAATTATTTTATATGCATATGTTTAAGCGCCATTGACAATATAATAAATACTATATCTTGTACAAATGATTAGCTGACCTTCATTTCTTAACAAAAGCGGGGAAACTCATCGATTAATACGTTGAATATGTTGTACTTGTTACGTTCCTTGACGCGATAAGCCAATGAATCTATGCGCATTTGATGTTAAATTCAAAGTTTATCATTTTGTTTTTATTAAAGGGACTTGTTCACGCTTTGATAAATTGACAAACTTGAAAAAAACATTGTTTCTGTTTTGCAAATTTTCATTGTAGTTATGATATTTGCGGGAAAACATTAATACCAAAATTTTACCATGCTCTAAAATATCCATTATATGCAACTTTTGACGATTTGAAAATCTAACAATTATAAAGCGTCTCGGACGCGAAATGAGTTATTTATAGTCAGAAGGTGTGAATGGGATCCCAGCTAGTATACCAGAATACAGCATGCGCATGCGCGCTGGGCATATCCGATTTTGGTTTACAAACAATGCATCGGACAAAATCTGTGATCGAAATTGTAAAACAGAGAAGCAAGAGCCCGAGGCCAGCGATTTCGTTTGAAATTAATCAATCTTGGCGATCAGACTGAGTGTTTGCAGAACCATAGAAGTATCGTTGGAACAGACGAAGACAGTGTTATGATATAAACACACGAATTGTAAGTTCTATATTTTAGAAGCTGCGTCTTAGTTTTTGGCAAGTGTTGGGTGTTTACAAAGGAATTTTAGCAAACGTTTGGAGAGGTATTTAGTTTTTTCGTATGGACGTGAAAGGTCGTGGAAGGGGAAAAGAGGACTTTGATTTTTCACTAAGATTAAAGATTAATGCTTTCAGTTGCCTTTCAAACGTTGGCATATAAATACAAAGGACAAACTTACTACATGCAAACGTAAATTCACCACAGTAAGCTGTAATTAGGCACTCTATGGTCTAGATTTCATAAAATTAAACTGTTTTGTCAATGCCGTTTTAGCTTCGGCAACCTGACACATATGATTTTGCTGATCTTTATAACGTATTGATGTTGTCATATCGCATATGTTTCTAGTTTTGTAGTATTTTTGAAAAACCTCCGCGCAGGTCTTAATGAAGATTGAACCCTCCTACGAGTCTCTATTTGACATAAATCCTGGAGAGAAAAAAAGCAAATTAAGTGTTACATAATACATTACATTGGAATTTCAAACAACCAGGTCAGTTATTAATAAGTTAATTAGCTAGGTTATTATCATTTATGGAGTGTATAAATATGTTTAAAACAGGCCTGTATGTGGCATTATTGGAAGCTGTATGTACAAATTCGTGGTCTGAAAGTCACATCAATGAAAGAACAATGTGGTTTGAAATTAAGTCATCGTGTAACGAATATAATCAATTGCCATGTGGCAGCCCTTAACGAATCGGATTGCGTTAATAATCGAGAAAGTGTGCAATGTTGATTGTCCCTACCATTGACTGTCGAATAAATGACATATAAGTCGGATGTTTCTGCAATCAATTCAATAGGGGGAACAGGTGCTGCATCCGTCATCATACGTCCGACGTAGTCAACAGTAACTGTCCATGGCCGCCTATCACCTCGACACGCATTGATAAAAAAGAACTTTGGTCTACCTATATAAATATATACATAATTGTAAAACACATAATTGCACAAATGATCACTTCCTTACATATTTGGCTGATAGTTCGACTTCCTTCCACAGTATAACTATTTATTTACAGTAAGTATATGTTCAATCATTAATTGAATGAATATATCTTAGTTAGTTCGGATCTGGTTTAATAAACAAGCTATGAAACAACGCAACCTGTTATAATGAATAATAGCTGTTTTCGGGAAATTTCTGGTATGGTTCTCGACTTAAATTATTAAGCAAACAAAACGTGTAGGTGTGTTTTATGTTATGGAACAGTTTAATGCTGTCAAGAACCTGCAAATGCTGACATGTTTCTGTTGTCAAATGTTTCAATGATTTCGTTGTAGGATTGAACCTTTCCATCCGATGTGATGATGCCTTTCTATGAGGACAAGAACATAGTATTGATTCTTTCGTTTACATACGACGTGATTGAAAACCACTGCTTTACAAATCAAATAGTTTACATGATTTAAACGTATATAACACTTAATACATTCTAATACTAAAAATAATATAAAATACTTTTTTTTATGAAGAACACATACTTCTTATCCGGAAATTGTATTAAATACAATAATAAAAGCTTCAATTACCTCATTTCCATGTGCCCTAACTATGCAGATAAAACAGTAAAATCTTGCGTCGATCATCGCCCTGACTTCTTCGAAATACCTTCTCAGTGATTCTCTAGTCATATCATCCTCTCCGATTAATACAAGGTATTCGAGTTCATGCTGAAAAAACCTGATCCGCTTTGTGACATCCATTTCCGAACCTACAAAATCCATGTAAAGGAAATATATTAAATAATGCTTTGCGGTTAATGAGTGGATAATACTGAAGAAAGAGAACCTGATGATTCACTGATTCACTATAGATTGATGGGAATGACGCGATATGAAAATGTTACTCTTTGTTGAACTACTTTGTTTAAACTTGTGTGATTCACCTATTTGTACATATGAGCATCGATCTATTGTATTAAGCAAAGCCAATGCAGATTTTAAAGGATGTTGTGTTTAATCGTATTGCCATCGTTGAAGGCTCAAGCAAACCGTGAACAATTGTCTTGGTATTTAATCATCATCCCAAAGCTTAAATATAAAGAAAATTGGTTGACTTTCCTTTCGATGAGATTTATTCATTCATAAGCGGTCAGATACAACATTGTTCAGCTGACACAGTAATACATGTTTCAATTAACCTGTCATGATATGCTAATATGTACAATTGTATACTTAAATGAATGTGTTTTCAAACCAATCCTCACCTTGTCTGTTATGCGAATAGTTTATGATGAGCACAAAGCCTTTACCAGTGTATGGATATCCAACATCAACTGAAATGAGTCAATACACACGTACTTATAGGAACTTGACTATGCAAATAAGATAAGCGACACATGTTACGAATATAAAACGCTTTTTAAATGAAAGGATCAGTGTTAAGTTATTTATAACATAATGGGTCAATACATATATCGGTTTATTGTGTGTTGCAAATCGAATTGCAAATAGTTAACGCATATCGTATGTATTAAGACGTTGCAAAAGCACATGATATATGGAGCTCTGACATTATTATATCGGTAAATAATTGCATTTCATATTAACTACCTAATATAAGTAGGTATAGCCCATAGAGTGAATTTCAACTCACTGCTTTCTACACGTCCCCGTTCTAAGACCGATGGGTAAATAAAATGTGGAGAATTCCTGTGTTGGTACAAACGTCTTTCCAGTGGGGCGACTAGTGAAAGTAATATTGTTAAAGTTAAGGTATCAGAGAATACCTATGTTAATACAGTAAGTAGTTTTATTATTACTTAATTGTTAATATGAACCGTTCTTTTACACTTAAAACATATTTTTATATCATAATTTCATAACGAAAATACTATCAAAAATAACTTAAAAATATAAATAGTAATAGAAATACCGAATTTGCTTTGGAATTCTTATACTCAATTAATAACTACATTAGTGACTAAACCACGCGAAGTACTTCTGAATAACAATACAAACATATAAAGAAATTGAAATGGTTTGCAACGATTTAAAACGTACAATTACATTGGAAGAACAATAACTGTAGACCTTGCTTAATTTAAGTAATGCCTGTCGGATCTTTCATGTTAACTATCAGTCTTTAGATTCCTAAATTTCATTCCATGCATTTTTGGTAAGCAAGCATATATATTTACAGTATTCAAAATATTGCATGAAGCACAACATTAACATTTGATATCAAACATGTATTTATGTATTATGCAAATGTGTATACCGTAAAACTAAATATTTAATTGATGCAGGCTGAATTGCCAAAACTATTCAAATACTTAAATGATAAGAATTTGTAATATAAGTTTGCTTCTACAATTCTAAAATCATTCACAGCAGCTAATACATAAATGCTGCAAATATTTGAAAGCGTGTTGTGTTAAGAATAACAAAAACAAAACATGTAAAAACAAGAGCAAATATGAGTACACATTTATAATAAAATGAAGATGTCGTGTTAACTATCTTGTAATAATATTTAGTTAAGTTATGTTATCCCCACGCCTTTGCATTCCATAGTACACTTTGCAATTTGTCAAAACTTTCGAAAGACGATAGTTTAAAAATTCTTCAGATAATTTGTATCATACAAAAGCAAATCATACTTCAATGTGAAATAGGTAATGCCACTGTACATGTATTCAACATGTACATATATAATTAAGTATGATTTGATTAAGTATTCATTAAAAAAATGCATACTACTAACTTGTCAAAGGTGCAGTTGCGTTACTGGTTGACTTACAAGTTCTACCATGATAGCAGGTTCTGTTGCGGTTGCAACGTCATGGGGATATTGGTCTTGAATACAAATCGAAGATGTTAATGGAGTTAATGGAGGCATTGGCTTGCAAATTGTGGTCAGAATTTCTATACTGAAGAAAATCTGACTGATCGGATGAATTTGATAAGACACGTTCCATGATTGTACACTATCCGCCACGGTAAAAAACGATGCAGAAATCTCTGCAATAAAAAGCAACAAGAGTTATATATGTATTTTCATTGGAGCTAGGTACAACATTTTATATAAACAATAAATAGGTTACACAAAGCAATCAGTTCCGTTTCCGGAATAAACGTGAACGATTTTTGAATCAGCTCAAACAAAAGGTTAATATCAAAGTACACTAATTTAAAACCTGAATGAATTCATTAAGCAGAACACTCAGATGGGAAAATGAATATCAGGCACAGGTAATCAACCCGCTTCGAACAATAACAATTGCTCTAAAACACGAAACAAGACACAAGTTTTAGGAAGAAAAAAGTCCACTAAGCACGAAAACGTCGGGAAATAAGTAATTAGTCTTCTGCATTGGACACTGACATCTCGGGTAGGGGTTGTGCTGATTTAAAAATACCGACGAGGAAATAATTTGCCCCTCTTGTCAAGCCACGCATGTCCCACCCATTCAATAGTGATCAGAGGAATAACTGAACATATGGGTACAGCTTAAATAGCATCAATGTAGCGGGCACAATATTAAGCTAATATTTGAGGCTATAACTACACTAGGAACTATTCCCCAGACCCCAGTCAGTTTCAACACTCCACTTACTCTACAGTAAACTCGGGTCCAAGGACACGGTCAACCGATTATCATTCATAACCGACTCCGTTATACACAGACTTGTTCAAACTATCAGTGTTATTGAGAACGGAAAGCAAGTCCATGGTCTCGTCAAAAATGGAAGAACAGATAGCCCCACTAAAGATTTAACTCGCCGAGATGAAAAACACTATCTCCCAACTTAATTCTAAATTAGTAAGCTTTGAATCAGAACTGGATAATGCAAACCTATAGTAGACACCAATGTGCTTTGAAAAGCATTGTTCATGAGGAACCAGAGGAGTCGACCAATGAGGTCATCTTAGCGATTGCCAAAGACAGCGGTTCCTCAATCACTATCAATTCATTGAAAGGTCTCACAGGAATGGACCAACCAACAGAGGTAATGGCGAACATGCAGGCATAATTTGCAAATTTCGAAACTATAAATCGAAATCCAACCTCATAAAATCTAGAAAGCAATACAAATAAAATCTTCATGAATGAGCATCTTACATCTATCCGGAGAGAAACAGCCTCCAAACTAAACATGGAATCCCCGTTTTCAGTGACCGACACATGGTCACGAAATGGGACCATATTCATCAAAGTCGCCAATCAAAACATCCAACATCAATCTCAACGTCCTCCAGGACATTTGCAAAGTCGGATACAAACCAAAATATTTATGTCACATACTTAAATCATGTTACATATTAAGCTATTCATAATTTATTCTCTTTTATCAATAATGCCATTATATATTTCGAAATAAGTTATATTAATTAATTATACATATTACTATTACACGGTATACATGTGTTTACAAACGCCTATATTGTATAAGGTTATATGTTATAATTAATATGTGTGACAAATTGTGTTTGTTCTTTTTTGTTCAAAATGATATCAATATGCTGTGTAAAGGTAAAGTATGACATAAACATGATGTTACCGATTGCGTAAATATTGTTTTTCTTCATAAGCTATATCAATATGTTATGTTTATAAGTATTATCGTATAATATTATATTTATTTATTTAAATGTGCATTATTGTGTAGAGTAATACTTATTGTTCATTTTTTTTCCATCAATATGTAAATTAGTTTTGTAAATCAATTTGTAAAACAATTTAGGTGAATACATAATAACATTGAAATGGAACTTCATTAATTAAAACAGGTAAATTATTTATTATAAGTTAGTTATTCTCAACCATTTGACAATACTGTTGTACATTACATCATCTACATGTACTTGCCGAATTGTATCATGCATACCGTATTGTAACCGTGTTCAAATTTGTTGTGATAATAAATGACAACACTGCTAGGTTCGTGCAATAATAAATAAAACATCCAACTCAATCAACACTCAAATCACAACACATCGTTTTTGTCCTATGCTGCAAACATATTTTGATGGCTTTTAACTTAAAGCGGGACTGTACGATTTTGTCAAATATTTATGATTTTTTTTAAATGTGTTAAAAATTAGTATACATATATTTCAATATAAATTAAAATAAAAGTTAAGAAGAACATGTGTCGAAAAATGCGAAATAAGCCAGATATTTAAATCTGAAAGCTTTAATGGCTGGAAGCCAAATAAGCCAGCATATATATAATGCATGTACAATGTGAATCTAAATTTAGTTTTAGTGCAGATTCGTTCATACGACACAAAGACACAATTTTGTTTCCTTACAAATACGAGTAAAAGTGTCGGCATCGGCTTTAACCAACGCTAACTTGTCTTTGCTGCATTTTATGAAATTCGTCTTTAAAGTATAATTTTTATTGCCTATTTTGAGTCATCGTAACATAATTTAATCAATATATTAAAATTTAACACATGTAAAAATCGTACAGTCCCGCTTTAATAAGGTCCACTGGAATTTGGATTTTATCATACATCCTTTTAACTGAGTTCTCTGAATAGTATTTATTTCATATTTGAAATTGTCTAGTTCTTCGATAGTCTCATCTGAAAAGTTTATTTCCATTCGTTGATTCTTCATTAATATTTTTCTCTGATGGTAGTTTCTTGATCGATTTATTTTTAAGCTTCGTTTTATTTATTTTGAATAACATACGCGTGTATAGATCACACAGCCTTTTTTTTAATGCTAGGAGAATTTTCACTTTGATAAATTATCGCCTCGATCTATACGGTTATTCTTTTAAGGTATTACAATCATTTTCATTTGCATTTTTGTATATTACTGTTACATAAACAATCCAGTAGGTAATTCGGATCTTTTACACCCAATACTGCTGCTCCTTCCTGTAGATGCGCGATGATGATCTGAAATATTAAGTATATGATGCTATATTCTTAAATCTGTTGTAAAAAGAATGGATGTAGTTGATGCGTGTTAGTAATTTCATTTCATCGTGCCTCAAAAAGTTGTAACTCTGTTGCTCTGGTCTCCTTCCTACCATTGATTAATAGTGCATTTAATCTAGCCCGAAATAGGGCTAAACCTAGACAAAATTGCAAAAGAATTTATTGTATCATAATTTGAATCCCAAATGCTTGTACTACAACATACTTAAAGTTGCATCCCTAGGTATTTGGGGAAAATGGAAATTCAAGATGCCCGACAAAATGGCCGCCAATTTGGAGAAAAACGCCCATCAGACACGATTTACCCAAACAATCACCCACATTGATCATCTGAGATAGTTTTAAATGTTTGTTTGTTCACCAGCAATGTATTGCAATTACTTTTTTGCTATTTTTTTGTGAGTAAATGATAGTTCGTTAAACAAAATGGTGGTTTTTAACAAAATAAATTGGTTGAAAATCAGAATTTTGCCACATTAAGCTTAGATTTTTACATTTTAACCAATACAAGTTACAATTTCTAGATACACTTTGAAATGTTATATATTGATTGTCATTAGTACTGCATATATTGTTTATTTCCTCATTTTTGTCAACCGGAATTAAAATGTATCTCTCAGGCACGCCATTTTGTATGTCATGTTGATGACGTCATCTACGATAAATAGTACGGTCAATATACACTTTGACCCCCAAACAATTGCTACAAAAGGTATTTTAACTGATCCTGGTAGAGTAGAAGGTCCTTAAAAACATATCAAAAGTTTACCACAATCGGACCTCCGGAAAGTTTTTTTTTTCAAGATGGCCGCCAAGATGGCCACCAAAACCTCTTAACGATCATAACTACGTAACTATGCAATCAAATTTGATGAATTTGGTGTCTATACCTAGGTTTCAAGGGGCGAGAAACAAATAAAGATCATCAGACGTTGTTTAAGTTAAATAAAGTACACACAAATCCAACATGGCGTCGAAAATGGCCGCCAAGATGGCCGCCAAAACCTATTTATGATCATAACTATGTAAGTATCCACTCAAATTCGATGAATTTGGTGTCTATACCCAGGTTTCAGGGAGCAAAGAACGCATTTATATCATCAGACAAAGTGTAAGTTAATTATATTACAAAGAAATCCAACATGGCGTCCGAAATGGCCGCCAATATGGCCACCAAAACCTATTAATGATCATAACTATGTTACTATCCACTCAAATATGGCGATTTTGGTGCCTATACATAGGTTTCATGGGGTAAAGAACACATTAAGATCATCAGACCTTGTTCAAGTTTATTATATTACGCACAAATCCAACACAGCGTCCAACATGGCCGCCAAGATGGCCGCCAAAACCTATTTATGATCATAAAATATAACTATGTAACTATCCACTCAAATTTGATAAATTTTGGTGTATATCTCCAGGTTTCAGGGAGCAAAGAACACATTATATATCATCAGACAAAATGTAAGCTAATTATGTTACACAAAAATCCAACACGGCGTCCAAAATTGCCATCAACACAATACAAAGGACCACAGTCCATAACCTGTTACTCAAACGTTATGGTTGTTATGTAAAACGCCATAGTTTAGGAGACAAGGAACACTTTAATCGAATTGGGGTTATCACTATTGAGTTGAATAATCATACAATCCAATTTACGACATTTGGAAGATAGAATGAACTAGCACATGACTTCATGATAGGATCAGGTTTTACTTACTTCTGTAGACTTCATTTTTTACCGTTGCTGAAAATCATTGAAGATTAATTACAGCCTGAATAAGCACGAGTTCTTTCAAAAGGTAAATAGTATACACTTTGCGTTCCTTTGACTATTTATTTACATTAAAGCGGAAGTAGATGGTCTTATTGTCCCTTTCGGAGTAATGCAGGATCAAGATGAGCAAATCTGTATCCTCGCCCACCAACGTTGTGGTGCTACGACGGGATCGTTATACTGTTGCTTTAACAATTTGAACGTCTGCATCCCCTGAAGACAGAACAACATAGCATCCCATTTTAGTCAGAGTTGTGCTGATCAGAGTAATCATGCCGGCCTTGTTTTTGTCACGAGACAAAAAGTCTTCCTTTTT
>VMBQ01000421.1:219628-249788 GCA_007657795.1 Dreissena rostriformis | reverse complement strand
TTTGGACGCTGTGTTGGATTTGTGTGTAATATAATTAACTTAAACAATGTCTGATGATATAAATGTGTTCTTTGCCCCTTGAAACCTATGTATAGCCACCAAAATAATCAAATTTGAGTGGATACATAGTTATGATCATTAATAGGTTTTGGCGGCAATCTTGAAGGCCATTTTAGACGCAATGTTGGATTTGTGTGTACTATTGTAAACTGAAACACTGTCTGATGATCTTTATATGTTGTTTGCCCTTAAAACCTAGGTATAGACACCAACTTCATCAAATTTAGGTGGATAGTTACATAGTTATTATCATTTATAGGTTTGGTTGGCCATCTTGGCGGCCATTTTAGACGCCATTTTGGATTTTGGTGTACTATTGTAAACTTAAACACTGTCTGATGATCTTTATGTGTTCTTTGCCCCTTGAAACCTTGGTATGGCCACCAAAATAATCAAATTTGAGTGGATATTTTCATAGTTATGCTCATTTATAGGTTTTGGCGGCCATCTTGGTGGCCATTTTCGACGCCATGTTGGATTTGTGTGTTCTATTGTAAACTTAAACAATGTCTGATGATTTTTATGTGTTCTTTGTCCCTTGAAACCTATGTATAGACACCAAATTCATCAAATTTGATTGTATAGTTGCATAGATATAATCATTAATAGGTATTGGCGGCCATCTTGGCGGCCATCTTGGAAAAAAAACAATTTTCCGGAGGACCGATTGAGGTAAACTTTTGATATATTTTAAAAGACCTTCTACCCTACCAGGATCAGTTAAAATACCTTTTGTAGCAATTGTTTTGGTGGTTAAAGGTATTTTTTTTTCATATATCGACCCTACTAAAATGCAATTATGGCACAGTGTACGTGCCACTAGTAAAGACGATAAACAGCGCGCTTTAAAATTGTTTTTAAACGACTTTCCCCACCTTGATCGAATTGCAACTTTTTACAGTAACCTTATAAACATTTAAACTTTTGCCCAGAACAATCAGATATTCTTTTGCAATTTTGTCTAGGTAAAATTTAAGATTAAATGCTCTATAACACCCTACTGAGCACCTTTGTACAGTTTTTTCACCCCTTAACCAATAGTCGCCGACACAAAATCTTCTTTTAAGAAGGAGTGCTGTATCGGAAGAAGAAGATATAATTATTAAATATTATTTAAAACATTGTACATATTGGTTTTACTGCGAGCTTAACTACCAAAATCTTCAGGTGAGTTAAATGCATCATCGAATGCTTCGCAGTTTGAAACACATACTACTCCAGTGTTGATGGGCCACAGTGGTAATCAGTTACACTATGTTGGTAGCTGGTAGATTCTCCTGAGCCAAATCCTGTTTGATGCGTTCTCAGCAGCACTGCGGTGATGGTTTGAGCTGCCTAATTTTTGTCTCATCCAGCGCTGAACATCGACTGTTGTATCTGTTTATATACAATTTTTTGTAACAAAACGTATTCCGGCACTTTCCAATCAGCTCGGCATACTTGTATGTCTTTCAGGGGCCGCGTCATATAGCTCCTAACATATGGGGCTGTACTTTCGATGGCTATCGGTTTCTTAGCGTTTCTTTTTCTTTTTGTATTTGTTTTTGTTCTAACTTATAATTCATGTTATGTATTTAAAACATGGGCTATATTGGCATTTTTTTTTATAAAAGATTTAGACCAAAAAACGCAAATTACGTACATGTCATTGAGGTATTAGTTAATTTCAAACGTTTTTGTTTAAAATCGCTTCAATTTTATCAAGATGATTGTTTCTTTATTAGATTCAGTTGAATCGGTTCAGCCATGATAATTCTATTAACCACTCTCATCCCTTTGCAAGTAGACACCGTTGAGCAAAAACTCACAGAGATTTGACAGATTTTGAGCAACACTCACCCAATCCCTGCTGCCATTTAACACTTTGCGATATGATGGTCGATTCAAACAAGTAATATTAATTGTGTTTATAGCGTTAGTTAGTTATAATTATGTTATATTATATTTTCTATTTTCACGTTAAATGTATACCACATATTAAAATTAATTTAATTATAACAAATAATGTAGAAACTTGCAATAATATTCATTAAAATAAAACAGATGTAAATTGATCATCCATATTACGATGATATGTTGATGAAGTTCGAAATATATTTCAGGTGCGTCTTCACGTTCGCACGTGCGTGTCTTGACTTGCGCACGCAAATATCTGACCAATGAGCGACCTTTATGAATCCGAATGGGTACGTTGCAGGGCCTTGTAGGTCATACGTCGCAACGGGAGAGAGAGAGTTCATCCAATGGTGAATTATTCAGCGCCGTCCTGAATCCTTTGACGGTAGCCGCGCAAACAACACTGTCACTAAGTTTATTCAGGTACCTATACAAACTTTGTTCCAGTTCAATACAGTTCTTGGAAAAAAAGGGGTATTTAAATTGCTCAGTTCTGCACCCGAAAGTTTTGAAACACTGTGTATTATTAGTCACTTGGTTGTTTGAAGATTGAAAGTCACTAAATTGTTTAGGGTTGACGTTAGTTTTATTCTTACTGGTGTTAATATGGCATGACAAGAAAGGCTTGTACCTTCAATCCCCGACTACTTTGTACATGAAGGTTAGTCGATTCTTATTGCGTCTGTCTGTAGGCTTTTGAGTTCCAGTTTATTCAGCATGGACGTGAGCGGTAATCCCCGGTTATAAATATAGCTGCTTGTCTTTGGATCCTTTCAATTGTGTCTATATTCTTAGCAAAATATGTGCATCCCATACTACAGAGCTGTACTCGAGGGTGGATCTAACTAGAGCTAAGTATGCTGTTTTCCTGCAGGTGATTGGACAGAGCTTAAGCTTTCTTCCTATGAACGCGAGTGTACACTTGGCTTTCTTTAGGATTTTGTTGATGTGGGTGTCCCAATAAAAGTTTGAGTATATTGTTACACCTAAGTATGAATTGTCTTCGACCTGTTGGAGAATGTGTTTTTATCAAGTTCATAGAAGTGTGATGAGCGGTTGTGTATACTTAGTATGTAGTATTTCTTAGCATTAAATCTCAAGTCTCTTATAGGCCTGTACAGGGGGCCTATTTTGATTTCATTAATAGTTAAAGTGCTTCACATGATATCATTGGTTCACAGTATTAATGGTCATGTACATGAAAATGCTCACATACGCACGGCGCACGTGAAGAAAAACTTGTTGGATGACACATCTGTACTTTCCATATATGAAGGATTTTACTTGTGATTGCAGAGGTTTTTGAATCGGAGATTACCGCTGCAATCAGTTTGAGCAAAGATCTATAAATACACAATTTCCGTAAAAACTCGATAACGCTAATCAGAGACGTCGCTGCGCTAATCTTTGTTTCGATGGCTCTTTGGTTTGAGAACAACCTGCACGCGGAGAATTGAATGGTCCTGATCCTAGGAAACCGAAGGCCGCTGCGGGAAGGTTGGTCAAACGGCAACGAAACGGGGAATCGGAGTTAAGTTTTTTACAATCGCTGTTACTTTTCACTTATGATAGACTTCCTGGTGTTTGATTGTTATTGTCAAAGTAGAAAATTGCCTGTACCGTAGGGCTTAATATTAACATTGTAGCAACAACAACAACAACAACAAGAATTCAATGTTATGGCAGAACGGAGACAACAAGCCCTGGTACTATTTGCATTCAAAAGTTACGCATGATGTTCTTCTAGTGTTTTTCTTCATTTTATATAGGATTCATTTTTTTTTAGCTCATCAATTCATAAAAGTTCATACGATATGGTCCAAAGACAATAATAAAATACCTCGAATAAAAGATAGTGAAATTGTGTAAACAAACCAACAATCCTTGTTCTTCTCATTTATTTTAAACCCATTTAGTTTAGTTTAAACATATTTATTTTAGCTTGATAACATCAAAAGCCTAAGGCTAACTGATACGCTCTCGAGTCCGTTTCCTGTGTAGAACCAGTACTTGGTGTCTTTTGGGGGAACTCTAAAGAACGCTCCCACATTCAGGATCAAACCCCATGACATCCGGATCGCTAGGCAAACACCATAGCAATGACAAACTTAAAAACCTATTTTTTTAACCTATTTATTTTAGCTCAATTGCCTAGAAAGCCTTTGTCTTACTGAAACGTTCTCAAGTCTGTTTCCTGGATCTAAAGAACGCTCCCACAGTGGGGATCAAACTAATTACCCCCCATTCTTCTTGAATGCTTTTAGCTTTTATAAGTTTCTATGTAAAGCTCAAAGTTCTTCTTGGTAAAGGCAAAAAACATTTACAAAATAAAAACCAAAGTACTAAGGCAAAACCTTTGTGTTTCATTCATCAAATAAACCATAAATAAAAACATTTCTTGTACTATTGCATTAACAAAGTGCGGCAGTATTTGTCAAGAAAAACACGTATTCTTTATGTTCATGGAACTTGATGTTATTCAGATATTTTGAACTCTTTTGAAAGAAAAAACATTGGTTTTTCATTGTATCGCCATCCTTAAAATATTGTTTGTTTGAGATAACCCTACCGACCAAACTAACTTATCCTGCCTTCTACACAATTTTTGATTTCAAAAGTCTTGATAATTAAAGGAAAAGGCAAAGGTTAAAGGTCAAGATCTCAGGCACAAGGTTGTCAAAGAAAATTCATGTCCCCACAATGTCTTGATAATGCTTTTACCATGAAATTTGGTTTAATAATAACGTTGGAGAATGTGAAAACGCGTTTTTATTTGCTGGTAACTTGTAAGGATAGAAAGACACTATTGATTTTGAGGTCAACAGTTCAAAGGTCAAGATAACAAAGGCTTGTAGAAGGATATTTGTTTCCACACAATATCTTAAGAGTACTTTGAGATACGATCATGCAAATTGGTATAGTGGTTACTTAGGTAGAAAGAAAGATACCTATTAAGTTTGAGGTCATCGGGCCATAGGTCAAGGTCACATGGGGCTTGTATCATGCTATTTGTTTCTGCAAAATAGCATAAAAAAGATTTAATCTATGATCATCTTAATTGGACTACTGGTTTCTTATGGCAAAAGACCCCAAATGAGTTTCCAATCAAGCTATAGTATAATAGATCAAAGGTCAAGGTCAAATGGACAATTTTGCTGTAAGTTTTTTTTTGGGAGGGGGGGATATTTTTCAAAGTCTCTTGTTTCAATTATTAATGAAACTAACTCATTGTTTCAGAAAAAGTTGGAGGGAGGTCCTTCTCTGGATTACAGCGATGAGTTAAGTGAAGACACTCGTCTGATGTATGAAGGATATGCCAACAAAATGGACCAAAGTATGTTTATGTGCAATGTGAATGTGTTATATCTTACTTAACAAATACATTTTATTATTTGTATTGATATAAAACAAATAAATTTTATTATTTGTATTGATATAAACTCCTTTGTTTTCTTTTTCCTAACTTAACGATGAACATTCTTGTTGTATTTATATTGGTACGAAGTAAAAGTATAAAATACTTTTAAGTAGCAATGATTTTGTCTTCTAGCCTGCCATAATAAACATTTTAACAATAATTACAGACATTTGTAATGAAACGGTTTCTTTACTGAATGATAGCAAAACCTTTAAAAGAGAGGACAAAGCCTGTTGAAGGGACTGGTAAATTATGTTGTGTCCCAAGATGTTGATATGTTGTACTGCACTCTACCTTGAACTATTGTTTTATTCCCATGGGTTGTATCATGCAAGTTGAATGTGTGACGACAGTGCATACATGAGCCTGCAGGTCTAGTGGAATACCCAGTCACACAATCAACAAGGGTGATACAACACACTGTAACAACACAGTCATGTTATAGTCCTGATCTTACTATAAAACAAGTCATAATACCCTTAGAAACAATGATTTTATTATAAATTCAATTGATATGTATAAACAAAACATATATTATGAAAACATCTCTTATTGCATAAAAACACAGAAGCAAATGTTTATCAATGCCTGAAACAAGAAGTGGGTGTTTTCCAATGATGCTCAATGTTAAGGAAATGTATGATACTTAAAAATCATGGAAGTAGTCTGCATTCTCTGCAATTCATTGAAATGTAACTAAAAAATGAACAGTTCTCCTGGACCTTTTATTTTAATCTGAAATTTTCCCATTAATTTATTAAAAATATCTACAGTTATATGATAAAATAATATATTGTGAATGTTTGTTGTATCAAACATCTATGACATTGTATAAGTCAGATATGTTGTCCTTTTTGTCTTTTGTTTTTTTAGTTTGAACTTTTTGTGTATTCATGTTGTAAAATTTTGTAATCATATAGTTTTTTTCCACCAAATATTTATTACTAAAAGTTTTTGGCAATCAAAATGCATGTACTCAAGTAACAGTTTGTTTTAAGATTTGCATCATCCTCTTTTGCACGTGTGATCATAACTATTACCAGTCTTAATTTTGTGCTGTACTGAGTTTTGTCTACATTTATTACCAGAGTTTTACCAACATAGCAATTCTTATTCCAAGCCTTTGACACCCAATTTAATCATTTATGTACATGCTTCTGTTGTGTTTGTCTTGTCATTGGTTGTGTTTGTTTTATCTTGGTACCAACTAAAAGTATAATATACTTTTTAAAGGGACTGTAAACCACGAATGACGAAAAAAGAAAAGTTCTAAAATACTGTATTTTTTACAATTATTAGTTTATATTGATTAAAATATCACGACTGGTATATTACATTACTTGAAAAAAGTTCATATTTTCAGTATATTCGGATATACAATTTTGAGATGTGAAATCGAAAGTATATCACGAAAATATGTGACATAACGATATACACACTATAAATAACGCAAGTAGATTGATAATTTTATATATAAAATATATACAATTCACTACGCATGCACAATTTGCATTCCTGGGTTAACCACGTGACGACGATGATCAATATACTTGTGTTATTTATAGTTAACTGGTAGTTACCTGGTAGACATACCCAGTAAAAAAAAATAAAAATGTAAAAATACAAAATAAACTTTTTTCAAGTAATGTTATATACCAGTCGCGATTTTTTAATCAATATAAACTAATAATTGTAAAAAAATATGGTATTTTAGAACTTTTCTTTTTTCGTCATTCGTGGTTTACAGTCCCTTTAAGTAGCAATGATTTTGTCTTCTAACCTGCCATCATAAACATTTTAACAATTTTCAGTGCTCAGTACAGCACAAAATAAAGACTGATAAATTTCTGTTGTGTCTCAAGATGTTGATATGTTGTACTGCACTCTACCTTGAACTCTTTTTGTGTTCCCATGGGCTGTATCGTGCAAGTTGAATGTGTGACGACATTGCATACATGAGCCTGCAGGTCTAGTGGAATACCCAGTCACACAATCAACAAGTGTGATACAACACACTGTAACAACACAGTCATGTTATAGTCCTGATCTTACTACAAAACAAGTCTATATAGTACTATATATTTCTCTTGCTTAAAAAAAAGATCATAATTTTGTTTGTATGAGAAGTACATGGGTTTACAGTTCATCAACTTATACTGATATTTGAGAATCTTTTACCTGCGTACATATGTAAGTCTGGCTTGATTTTTTAGCGCAATTAATTATTTTGGGTATCCAATTGTCATTTCTGAGATTGGTGTAAAATGGTGTTAAAAAAAAATTGGGTAAGAGAGGGGCTAATTCTGCTGCATATTTCAGAAGTAGTCCGCAAATCTGATTTTTACAGTAAACCTCATAGAGCACTAGAATCATTTTTGTATGAGTGATGTGTTTGGCTGTCGTTTCCCAATCTTCCAATCTAATGGTCTTTAAGGTACTCATTGATTCAGATTTGTCCCACTTTCCTCAGGTCAGGTGTCCTAAATGATCAATTTTCTTTTAGGAAATTGTCCTAAATCATGAAAAAACTTTCAAACAGAGGACACACCAACCTTTTCTGAAACTCAACACATGATTAAAATTTGCACGTCATCGGGATATTCTCCTCAACTAAATAGTCCATAGATTTCAGAGCAAGCCACACTGCCTCCTCCTTGCTGAGTTGTGCTTTAGCACAGTAATCTTGTTATTGCCTTTGCAGACATTTTCAGAAAATTCTGGTTTGTGGTCTTTTTTTTCACATAATCTGCAAAAGTGCTAGTTCTTAAGTTATTACAACTGTTTGTGAAAACGATGTCAAGACCATCACTTATGCAAAGGTCACAAAACATTAAATGCTTTTCCTTATCAATGTTCAGCCACTTGTGGGCCTTCAGCCACTTATAATGACCGTGTTGTTTTTGTATCAGGTGGGGTTTTATTTACATTACTCATCGACTGCTTGTCTGTTTTTCTGCGGAATCCCAAGCTTAACAACAAATGCTGTTTATCGTCCAACTGACGATTTTTTTGTAGCCATCAATCAGAGATGAAACCGAATGCAAATGAAATCTTGGGTAATTTTTCCTACGAAACTAAATTTTACCAACGGGGTGAATCTCTGCGCATGAATCCCGCGCTGGATGCTGGTAAAAAGATGGCTACTTCCAGAGTTTCCTTAACCAATATTTAAATTCCGAATTAAGTTGTAGTTAACTTAATCCTTAAAATTTAACTTTTGCTTCGAAGCTAAAACATTGAAATATCCCACAGAAATCAGTTTAAAATTAAGCTTCCAAGAGCCAAACTAATGAAAACTATTTCTTGAGAGAGTGACCATGTGACACGAATGACTGTTATCGATGAAAGGCCATTCATTCCAAACAATTTACTTCTCAAGCTTTAGTATGATTTGGAAGCATGTTGATGTTCCTTAAGCATAATTGGACCCTCAGCAGTGTAGACAAATAACAAAATAATAGGAGAATCACTACAGAAATGTACCGGTCACATTGACTGACGAACCGTTTATTTGATGGCCCGATAGGTGCACTGAATTTAATTTTTTGGGTCATTTGCAAAATTTATCAGCCCAATCTGAATCACTGGGTATTTACTTGAACAATACTATATAAAATAATATTGGGAAGTTTTAAGCTAGTAAATGTAACAGGGGTTATTGGCAGTAATTAATAATATTCTTACTTTCTTGTTTTTTTACTTGTGTTTTTAACTGTTTTCAGTGGAGTTTGATGGTAAGTTGTGGCAAGGGCTTGTGAATAACCCTTAAGTGTGTTTGTGCATATCAAATCCCTTATTACTGGTTTGTGTGCTCATTTTGGCATTTAATAAACTTGGTTTGTTTCAGATTACCCAACTTATTCTAACAGTTCCCTAATCTTCAAGCATTTCAGAGACTTTGTAACTTTTTTTTAGCTCACCTGATCATGAAGTGCTCATGGTGTGATAATCAGATCACCCTGTGTACGGGGTCATATCGTGGTGTGATAATCAGATCACCCTGTGTACGGGGTCTGCTCATGGTGTGATAATCAGATCACCCTGTGTACGGGGTCTGCTCATGGTGTGATAATCAGATCACCCTGTGTAAGGGGTCGTATCGTGTCAATTTCTAGCTCGTATCACGCTAGAGGCCACATTTTTCATTCAATTTAGAGAAAACTTGCTCAGATTTTTTTTCTTGAAAATATCTAGGTCAAGTTTGAATCTGGTTCACTTGCGTCCAAAAGCTAGGTCACCAGGTTAAATCTGGGTATCATTTTAGAGGCCATATTTATGAGTCATGACTCAGTCTTGATGAAATTTGGTCAGAATGTTTATCTCCGCAATATCTAGGACGAGTTTGAATCTGGGTCATGAGCATCAAAAAAACTGGGTCACCAGTTGTCCACCAGGTAAATGCTTTGTTACAAGTAGCTAAAAAAGACACTCCCACAGAAGTCAATCTTATTAAAAATAAATCTGTATGTTATCCAATCATCACACTTGGATGACACCATGTGACATGTTTAGTGGTTAAACTATTGTATACAAAAAGGATGTGGATTTTGTTTGTGAACAACTTTCAAAATATCGATAAAATACCAGTATGACAATCTATTAAAAAGCAATGAAAACTGCACAGCAGCAATAATGCAGTCAACCTTATATTATCAAAAAACTGTAGAATTATAAGGAATTTGCATAAGCATTATAGTAGCGTAACCAATGAATTCAAAATCAATTAAATACAGTAACCACAAGTTTTGAAGTTGATAATTAACATCTTTATTTCACATTTTGCAAATATTTAAAATATTTTAATACTATAAAAATTCTGCATACATCCTGTTTTATAATCACGTTTTCTTCTAAACAAAATAAGTGGTAAGAACATGACAATTGTGGGCTCCACCTTTTTTATGTTCACTAGCTTACATAAAAATATTAATCTCCAATTAAATATAATAGAAAATCAACCAAACATGTGTCTCCACCTACATAAGTATTTAGTCAGTTTTTTTGTACCTTTTTGTACATCGTCACACATCATTTAGTGAAATCATTTAACTCTTAAGTAATTAAATGAAAGCAAATTTATATGATCTAACATACACACAATTTTGTTGAGCATGTTTCACATACAGTCTCTACTAACGCTGCTCTAATATTGACACCCGATGTGGCTGCCTTATTAATATTGTCTGTTACCATAGTAATTTATTTGTGTTATATATTATGAACCCTTGTATGGAGTTTCAGCTACATTATGATTCTCATAATGCTTAAGTGTGCGATGGGATAAATTGTTTAAAAAGTAATTTTTGATTCCAATCTTCATTTGATTCTCCTTTGATATGAAAACAAGTCAAAGCAGTCAAAGCATAGTTGATCGTGCTGATACTTGTAATGATTATGGTGATGACAATGATGATAATCATGCTGCTGCTGGTGCTGTTGATCATGATGATGATGATTGATGATGATGACAATGATGATAATCATGCTGTTAATGATGGTGATCATGGTGATGATGTAGATGATTGATGGTAGTGGTAGTGGTGATGATTATGATGATGATGACAATGATGATAATCATGCTGCTGCTGGTGCTGTTGATCATGATGATGATGATGTAGATGATTGATAATGATGATGATGACAATGATGATAATCATGCTGTTAATGATGGTGATCATGGTGATGATGAAGATGGTAGTGGTAGTGGTGATGATTATGATGATGATGACAATGATGATAATCATGCTGTTAATGATGGTGATCATGGTGATGATGACAATGATTGATGATGAAATGGAAATTATGTAAAATAGAGGTCTTTTCACATTGTTGGGGTGAAAAGTATTTCATTAAGGCAGATATTTTTAACTTGGGAAGCATTGGAAAAATTAATAGGATAATGTTAATTATTACTTATTATGCTTTATTATTATTATATTATTATATTATTAATGGTACTGTTATTATTATTATTATATATTTGGCAGTGTGTAACCAAAACTACATTTAGAAGATTGTTAACGACTGTCACTGTAGATAAAATAACAATTGAGTCAATTAACATAGCCTGTACTTTTTTCAATAACATGTTTGACGCCTGATTTATGGATTTACAACTGTTTTACTTACACATTTCACCATTTAATTGCCCTTCATGGTTAATAAAGCATGAGTTGTTGGAGGATGTGATTTTACTGCAGTGATGTGAAGGTATTAAACTTTACAAATGGAACATATTGAATGTTCAATCACTGGTGCTTATGCAGTAATGGTTACTTTATTTTAATGTTTGTGAATATTTGTTATTTAACAGTTTGGAAACTTTATTCCATGCTTGTGAATGCTTGCAGTTAATTCGCGTTTAACTGTTGCTTTTGGATTATGCTCTTAACCCCTTTTGCATCATTAACATTTTGGTACCTTTTTTAAGTTTGCTTGCAATTAATGAAGATTGTTGTGGAATAACGAATAGGTAAAGAGGTTTAGAAAATATGTTTGTGTTTCATGAATGGTGTAAATTGTGACATTTAAAAGGAAGAATTGTGTGTGTGGAAAATATAACTATGTAAATTATTTTTCTTCATCATGCTTTGTTTCTGTTGATAAACTTTTGTCAAAATGGTTTGCATTAAAATAGATGCCTTTGCTTAAACAATGAATTATTATTTCTCTCTGTTAAGAAGTAGGGTTATATTGCTTTGCACATGTCTGTCTGTTTGTCAGATTGTCTTTTGGTTGGATCATCAGTCTGTTGACCATTTCATTTCCGCCATGTCTCCAGAATGCTTTGACCTTATATGTTACTAAAAATTTGTATGTGTGTTACTCATGAGCAATAAAAGACACTGGGCCCGTCCAAGGAGGAAAAAAAGCGTAGTTTTTTTTAGGAAAAAGGGAAAATTTTAAATTCACACTTTTATATGTTATGATATTTATTATATGAATACACATGTATGTATTAATGTAATATTCACAGCTGGATGTCTTTGTTCTTTTTCATAAATATATCCATGATCTTTTCAACATCAGTTTCATGTACAGTCTCAGCAGGCTATCCAGTGTTCACTCCTTGAGTTTGTTCTTGGATGGCATGCAGAGACTGTTCATCAGACTGAACAGTTTTTCCACCAAGGCCATTTTGGGAAAAATTGCAATTGCGTATTAACTTGTGAAAGAATTTTTTTTCCATTGATTTGGGAAAAACTAATTTAAGTATAACTTAAAAAAAAATCATATTAGAAGAACAAAGTCATATCAATTATAGCTATATGCTTTGTTAGATGTAAGTGAAAAATTTAAATATAAGTGAGATATACTTATCTTTAGAAATTTGTTTCTAACAAAAAAAAAAAATCTGCCCCAAAACTGCTATAGAAAAAACATTGACACCTAATGAGTTGGAGGTCAATTGTTCAAAGATCAAGGTCAAAGGTTACAAGGGGCATTGAACCTGTTTGGTTTCTGCAGTGCAGCACAACATCTTTAGTCTGCATTGACCGATGATCATCAAAATTGCTATGATAGTTTTTTTGCGGAAAGAAACATACCTTTTGATTTTTAGATCAAAGTTTAGGTCACCGGGGCTTGTATCATGAAATTGGTTTCCTCATGATATCCAGAGAACCCAATAACAAATCATCTAAATTGATATACTACCGGGTAGTTACTTGGGAGGGAAGGAGCCTATCAACTTTTAGTTCAACAGGTCAAGGTCATGAGTGCCTGTAACATAAAATCGTTTCTGCAAAATACCTACACAAAACTTAGGATCATTTAAATTAGTATGCTGGTGCTCTTGAGGAATGGATGAAACCTATTAATTTTTCTACCCACCTATACATAACACATTACAGCATCCATGGATGTGTGCATATTCATGCGTAACCGCTCGGGAATCCACATGCAGCTTGACGAGGGTCATAATGCCGAGGCAGAGGAGCTGTTTGATATTGTGGTGCAAGAGAACAACCTCCCTAAGGAGTGTGAGGACGTCTTCAGTCTCTGGCTTGTATCACCTATTCTGGGTAAGCTCTCATAGTAGGAAAATGAATGGAATGAAAAAGTCCAGTGATGCTCCTATTTGGATATCACCATCTCTCCACTCCCATGCCACTCCATGCTTCTTGTAATCCTCTCAACTACCCTTTCTGTCCACTCCTTCTACTCGCCCACATCACTTCCTCCGCCTCCACTCCCACTCACTCCCCTATTCATGCAATACCCTCAATTAGCCCTGCTTGCCACCCCTTCCATTGCCCCACTTTCCCCACTCCCTGCCGCTCCCACGCCACTCCTATATTCATGCAATCACTCAACTACCCCTTCTCTCCACCCCTGCAACCCAGACCTCACCTACATCCACTCTTACTTCCATCCACTGCCTTCCACTCCATCCAGGCTTATGCTGCTCCTTCATTTATTTTTCATAATGATCTGTGGTAGTCTCTTGTCTCCTACTGGTAGTACCACTGAAGGTTAATCTTTGTGGAAGTGAATATGAAGGTAAATAATCAGGTGCTGCTCCTATTCAAATAGCACTGCCCATTTACTCATCCACCATTCCACTACCCTTCTCATGCCCTTTCATTCCAATGATTTTTGGTAGTCTTTAAGAAAAAATATGCTTCAGTTATAGTATTATGATCATTTACACCAGTTAAGCCCTCTCATTCTTGATTACTGTAAAATCATTTATATGAGGGACATGAAATGTCTTGGATTAAAAAAATGACTTTCTGGACACGTAAATTTGTGGAATTTAGATATTGAAAAACAACATGAGGAATTTGCGTCAGCAATTTTTCAATGTGTTCACTTGTTGGATTGATCGACACATGAAATCAACAAAAATTATTGTCCCATGAATAATAATGATTTCACAGTAAATTGGTATTTTTTCCTCTGCAGAGCTACGCTTAAAGAAGAAGCACAAACCATATTTCATTGTGAGACAATGGGATGAATTGTGTTCACTGTACACAGATGCAAAGGCCGTGGAAATACAAGAAGGTAGGAATGAGCCGTGTTCTAAGAAAACAGGCTTAATGCATGTGGGTAAAGTGTCGTCCAAGATTTGCCCATGCTTTCTGCAGGGACAGCTTTTTCAGCTTTTTATGGTATTTTTTGTTTAAAAGAAGCCTATTTTTTGAGAAAATACAGTTCTAAGCGGGAAGTGTCGTCCCTAATTAGCCTGTGTGGACTGCACAGGTTAGGCTTGGAAGACACTTAATGCACAGTTTTAAGCCCAATTTTCCAGAAAGAGGCTTTAATTCTCATCAAGATTTTGCCTTGTCTTCAAAATTGCCAGAGAAGCTAGTGTTTATTTTTTCTTAAAGAATTAACAAAAATTATTTGTGTGTTTATTATAGATAAAGGTTTAAATTTCTTTAGTGTGTTTATTTTTCATTTTGGTGTTAATTTCTTTAACAGTAGTGTTTGAAATAGCATGAAACAACTTGAAAGTACACATATAAGATTATTTGGACTAGACAATTTCTGAATGTCAAGGTTCAATTTGTCTAGTACCAGTATTCAATTTTGATATCCATAAATTCTTATTAGATTTCAAAATATTCTTCAGTATATGTTTTGTTCATCATCTGAACCCATGGTTTATATTCCGTTGTCACTACGTTATCTACAGTGAGAACTGGCTTACACAATTTAGTTTTCATAAATATTGATGTGCTGATAAATATCCTATGAAATTAAACTTATGTTGTAAATTCTCTTAGAATGTAGTTTGGAAAGCATCAATTATATTGGTAGATAATGGTAATTATGATAAAAGCAAACGGAAAACGTTAAATGTGCAGCAAAGCGAACACCGCCAGTATACAACAGTTTTGAATTTCCAATGAGATACCATGAGATGTCTATTTAATACTTTAACGCACGATATTTCACTTACCTTATTGGCCTCAGTAGACCAAGAAAAATAGCATATAAATTGGTTCCTGCAATTCTTTTGTGTTGAACATTTTTAAAAGAAAGATTTTTAACGGTAGGGACAGGTACATTTTATTAGGGGGTTCATTTACCGAAACAAAATAAGTAAATGAGGCTTAGCCATGGTATAACTGTATGTGAAGTGTAAAATTATTGTAATCTACATATTTTGCCTTGGTTCTTGTTTCAGATGAACCTGTCTTGATGTTCCAACGAAATGTGTTTTTCCCCATAGAACAAGAACAAAATGTAAGATATTTACATGTATTTAACCTGAAGTAATTGATTATGTATTCATATTTTGTTTATTGGGAATGTATTTTCTTTTGAAACGTTTAAGAAAATAAAGCATATGTCCATATGAGTGAAGCATTATCCAGTAAAATCTATATCATTTAGTAAGATGATCTGATAGGTAACTGGGGCATAGCTGCCCTGAATACAGAGTACATAGCTGTGTACAAATTGTGACGAAAATTGAAAAACAAAATCAAATCTGCCGTAAAAACTTATCCTTGCAGGGGTAAGGTTCATATTTATAGAGACCAACTCTGCGTTTTTGTATTGAGAGCATGAAACATAAGGCAACATTGCTTAATTGATAAAATGCAGTGTGAAATCTAAAAACCACATCCTCTAAACCAGAATGCATAAAGCCCCATTTTCTAAGAGTATGTTTTTTTTTTGTTTTTTGTTGTTGAAATGTTTGTGTATGTTTACCCCAGATTACCCATGAGCAGATTCAATGCCTTCTGTATCACGAGGCCAAGTTCAACGTGTTGGAGGGCCGCTACATCCTGGGCAGGAACGAGTACCACGCTCTGGCAGGCATACAGGCCCTGCTTACCTGGGGCAAATACAGTCCGCGGGACCACCTCGTAGAGACGTACAGGTGAGCACACCAATGGCCCCTTTGTTGGCTTGACTTTTAGTCCTGCATCTGAATTTTTTAGTTTCGTAAGAAAGTCTCAAAGCTTTTCTGCTGGTGTCTTTGTGTGAATGAGGTTAAATTTTTTATTCAAAAGTCTTGTAAACATTATTTATTTTCAATTATTACAATAACTTACTAAAGTTTTTACTACAAGCTTTATGAGTGTGGTCCCTGAGCTAGATTTTGAGTTTCACGTCACCTACAAATTGACCAGCTCTAAGGTTCATGTCTTATCTAGAGCTTGTTCTCTTATGCCCAAAAGCTAGTTCAGTTAAAGGTTTGACACTCACATATAACTTGTTCTGCTACGGTCCATTGCCCTACTAAACTATTTCAGTCAAAGATGACATTGAGTGCTTTCTTGCCAAGCACACGGCACATAGCACAGGAATGGGCAGTTAACACGGTCATCAGTTAAGGTGTCTCATGAATACAAAATAGCTGGTCTTTAATCACTTATGGTCTTGCCCTTAATGGTCAATGGTCTGGCCCTTAATCATCAATGGTCTGGCCCTTAAGTACCAATGGTCTGACCCTTAATCACCAATTGTCTGGCCCTTAATCACCAATGGTCTGGCCCTTAATTACCAATGGTCTGGCCCTTAATCACCAATTGTCTGGCCTTTAATTACCAATGGTCTGGCCCTTAATGGTCAATGGTCTGGCCCTTAATCATCAATGGTCTGGCCCTTAATTACCAATGGTCTGACCCTTAATCACCAATTGTCTGGCCCTTAATTACCAATGGTCTGGCCATTAATTACCAATGGTCTGGCCCTTAATCACCAATTGTATGGCCCTTAATCGTCAATGGTCTGGCCCTTAATTACCAATGGTTTGGCCCTTAATTACCAATGGTCTGGCCTTTAATCACTATTGTTGACCATGGCTTTTTCATTGATGTATGGAAAGGGCCTAGCTTTCCAATTTTTATGGGATAATTTATCAACAAAACAATGACAGTTGGAACAATTTTTTAAGATAATCATTTTGGGAAAATTACATTTTTGAAAAAATATTATCTTTGGGGGATATATCCTATATATTTTTCTCCTGCAAAAAAAGGAAAAAAGCCTTGCAGTGACACCTTAGCGAACACACACTTTCCATATTTCCCAACAGAGCAAGCCTGTACCAGTTCTATCCAGAGCACATGCACAGAAAGCCATCTGTCAGTTTCTTCAAGAAGAAGACGGCGGAACCAAAAGACGACATCGAGAATCGATGGCTGGACGCCCATCGACAGATCTCTCAGGAATTTGAGCATGAAGATGTTGACAAAATCCTAGGCACCTTGTACAGGAGATATATGGAAATCTGCTGGAAATATCCATTCTATGGGTGAGATGATCTTTGTTTAAGTTTAGTTGGTTTATTTGGATGTTTTTGTTGTGTTCAAAACTGATATTCAAAACAATGGTCTACATTGAAAATTATGACAAATTATTTCTATGAGAATGTTTGTCATTCAGCTACAATTCTGCATATACATCAAATTGTACTGTTGTATTGTTAATTCATACTGAGCATACAGGATTTTATGTTGTTATTAGAATACCAAGTCTTATGATAATATAGAAAGTGTTTCTCATGTGAGTTGTCTCAATATACAAATATATCAGAATAATTACTGACTTTCCACCATAAAGCCTGTCTAAATGACATACATATCATTTGTGTATTGATACAATTTTTTAGCTTACCTGGGCACTTTGTTCTCTAGTGGAGCTTTTGTGAACAGTCTATATTTGGGATACAGCGTTATTCGTCCTGTGTTGTTAATCTTGCATTGTCAACTATAAGCTCGATACTTCTAAAGAGGCCACATTTAAAAAAAAAAAAATGGTCAGAATGTTTCTCAAGGCCTAGTTTGAATCTGGAAGTTCTTCTCAACTCTTTAGCGGAATTTGCTTATACTTTCACAGATGAATAACCTTGATTTGTAGATTATCATTAAGGAAGAATTTTTGGCTGCTTCTAATTTTAGCAGGATTATGGCCCTTTATGAACACTCTAACAGTATAAACTTCGATAAATTATTGCACTATGATGGAAAGTATTGTCCCTGAAAACGCTGTTTGGACGCACATGCATTAAGCCCAGTTTTCCCATAAGGAGGCTCATTTAGTAAATTAAGATGATTTTTTGGTAAAGGCAAGTTCTCTTTATCAGACAAATGAAATTGTGACTGCACAGGCAAATCTGGGACGACACTTTATGCCCATGTGTTAAGCCCAGTTTTCGCAGAACAAGGCTAAAATTTACATGTAGTACAGTTTAGACATTTTAGGAATACCGACTCTTAGCACTGACAATTATCAGATATTGTTTTGCTTTCAGCGCTGCCTTCTTTGACAGTTTCATCAACAAGCCGCTGGGCAAGCTTGGTTTCCTGAAGAGGAACCACAACATCGAGACATGGGCGGCCATTAACACCAATGGGGTCACCATCATTGACAGAGAGAAAGATGTAACATGGCTTCTTTGATCATTTGAGCCTCGTTCTGGGAAAACTGGGTCTAATGCATGAGCATAAAGTGTTGTCCCAGATTAGCCTGTGCAGTCCGCACAGGCTTATCAGGGACGACACTTTACTCTCTTATGGTATTTTTTGCTGAAAGGAAGTCTCTTCTTAGCGAAAATCCAGTTTAGGCGGAAAGTGTCGACCTTGGTAAGCCTGTTCGGTCTGCTCAGGCTTATCTGGGATGACACTAAACGCACATGCATTAAGCCCAGTTTTCCCTCATTTAAAATAGTTAAGTTTCACCTGAGCACAATGTGACCCATATTCCAAATGCTCGACACTTTACACACATGATTTCCCCCAGGAGGTATTGTTGGCGGTGCCATTCACGGAGCTGTGCTGGGAGTACGTGGAGCCCCAGTTTGACGTGGACGACGACGCCTTCCCCGCCCTACTGCTGCAGTTCCTCGTCACAGAGACCGACCCTGACACCGGTGCCCCACAACAGATCACCAAGGTCCTGCAGGTTTTCTCCAGACAGGTAACACTCGTGCTGGGGGCCCTAAGAAAAGTTCTTAACCTTGCTTTATCTCTTTCATCCTTTACCTCTTAGATACGCATTTTGAAGCGTTGGTAGTCCCTTAGAAAATCAACTAAAATTTAAGACCTTTCTTACTTGATGAAAGTTGTACAGGCTTTATTTCCAGCCCTAAGATACTGATGAGCAGCAAACGTCATAAAACCTGAACAGACTGCGAGTTACTCAAAGGCTGTTCTGGTTTAATGCTGCTTGCATATAGCCATTTTCAGTTTGCTTCTTAGCAGAAAATGGTCAAACTAAAGAGTTTAAATAATGATTAAATTACTTGGGGCTATTGTATGTATATACTGGTATGCGTATTTTATCTTCCATTCTTCTGTCATTTTTTAGCCGCATACTGTTTTTAAATTTGCTTAATATTTTTATGCCCCAAACAACTTCCGTCAGTATTTACAGAGTTATTGCCCTTTGGTTTGTTAAATTTACTCTTTTTTTTAAATGGGGTTACAAGACTGATTATTGAATGTACAGTCCATCAAAAATTATGTTCAGATTTTTGGAAAGGAATGTTGTGATAAACAAAGGCCAATGTTCAAGAACAGCAAAATTGTATCATGATTAATTTTATAAAATTAATGGAGTTGTCATAAGCCTGTCATAAGATCAATTATCAGCTTACACATTGACAATCAAATTTTGGTCCATTCATCTTTTATTTTTTTGTTGCAGGCTCGAATGATGAAGGCTCTGATAGAGTCGTGTGTGGAGCGAAAGAAACACATGGGTGACCAGGTGGACGGAGGCAGGGACACTGGTAAGTAAATATGCACACTTTGTTTATTTAGCTTGTTCTGGGAAATCTGGGCTTAATGCATGAATGTACAGTGTCACCCCAGGCTAATCAGGGACGACACTTTCCGCTGTTATGGTATTTTTTATTTACATGAAGTCTTTTTTTAAACAAAAATCAAGTTAAGACAGAAAGTGTCGGCCCTGTTAAGCCTGTTCTGACTGCACAGGATAATTTGTGATGACAATTTACTCACATGCATTAAGCCCAGTTTTTTCCAGAACGAGTCTCAGTTAGGCATACAAATAATATCTTTATATATTAACATCAGGTTACCTAACCTGGCTAAAGTTAGAGCAGAGGGCATTATATTCAGTTAGTCACATATTTGATTTGTTTTAAGAATTATTTTTGTTGTAAATTTTTTTTTTTTTTTTTTTTTATCTTCCACTTATGTCAATGTTGTGGGATATTATCAATATGACTGTTTATTATTTCAAAGTTTTAGAATCCTCACAGCTGATCATTAACTAAGATAAAAAATATTCTTTAACAAACTTGTTTTACCCTTGGAACTGGTCTGTTGTAGGTTGACTTACTCAAAGTTTTCTGGAATTGGTGAAATGGAAATTATTTTGGCAATACAAGTAATCTAGCTAATTATATATATATCTGTATCATGTTTTGTTATATTCATATTTGATATATATTTTATACCCCCATTACCATTGGTAATGGGGGCTATATAGGAGTCACTTTGTCGGTCGGTCTGTCTGTCCCGAAATTTAATCCGATCTTCACCAAACTTGGTCAGAAGTTGAATCTAGATGATGTCTAGGTCAAGTTTGAATATGGGCCATGCTGGGTCAAAAACTAGGTCACGGGGTCACTAAGTGCGTTTTAAACTAAAGTTTGTCCGGACCATCACTATGTCATTTATCGTTAGATTTTTAAATCATTTGGTACATTTGTTCACCATCATTGGACGGTGTGTCGCGCGAAAGAATTACGTCAATATCTCCAAGGTCAAGGTCACACTTTGAGGTCAAAGGTCAAAAATGGCCATAAATGAGCTTGTCCGGGCCATAACTATGTCGTTCATCAAGGGATTTTGAAATCATTTGGCACATATGTTCACCATCATTGGACGGTGTGTCGCGCGAAAGAATTACGTCAATATCTCCAAGGTCAAGGTCACACTTTGAGGTCAAAGGTCAAAAATGGCCATAAATGAGCTTGTCCGGGCCATAACTATGTCGTTCATCAAGGGATTTTGAAATCATTTGGCACATATGTTCACCATCATTGGACAGTGTGTCGCGCGAAAGAATTACGTCAATATCTCCAAGGTCAAGGTCACACTTTGAGGTCAAAGGTCAAAAATGGCCATAGATGAGCTTGTCCGGGCCATAGCTATGTTGTTCATTGTGAGACTTTGAAATCAATTGGCACATTTGTTTGCAATCATGCGAAGGTGTGTTGCGCGAAAGAATTACGTCTATATCTCCAAGGTCAAGGTCACACTTTGAGGTCAAAAATGGCCATAAATGAGCTTGTCCGGGCCATAACTATGTGGTTCATCAAGGGATTTTAAAATCATTTGGCACATTTGTTCACCATCATTGGACAGTGTGTTGCGCGAAAGAATTACGTCAATATCTCCAAGGTCAAGGTCACACTTTGATGTCAAAGGTTAAAAATGTCCATAAATGAGCTTGTCCGGGCCATAGCTATGTTGTTCATTGTGAGGCTTTGAAATCAATTGGCACATTTGTTCACCATCATTGGACGGTGTGTCGCGCGAAAGAATTACGTCAATATCTCAAAGGTCAAGGTCACACATGAGTTCAAAGGTAAAAAATAGCCATAGTTGAGCTTGTCCAGGCCATTACTATGTCGTTCATTGTGGGATTTTGAAATCAATTGGCACATTTGTTAACCATTATTGGACGGTGTGTTGCGCGATAAAATTACGTCGATATCTCCAAGGTCAAGGTCACACTTTGAGTTCAAAGGTCAAAAATGGCCATAAATAAGCTTGTCTGGGCCATAACTATGTCATTCATTGTGAGATTTTAATATTACTCTCCACATTAATTTTGTTCACAGGCATTGGATGGCGTATCATGCCAAAGAATTCAAGATTTCAAAGGTCAAAATGGCCATAAATGATAATGGCATAATAATTCTTAAAAATCACCATAAATTAGCTGCTCTTGTTTTGTGAAGACAGCATGCAAAATATTCTGTGTCAATGCAGCATGTGGGGGTATACGTCATATCTGTGACAAAGCTCTAGTTGTATGGTAGTAGTTCATTGATTTTCAACCAAAAGTTTGAATACAATGGTAAAATGATTGGTTTTTATATCATGTTTTTGGATATTAGTGTACGGTATATCAACAAATTTGATATTATGTTTGTAGAATTCCATGTGGGCATCAACAAACTTGACAGAATGTGTCTTTCAACGTTTTCCAAGTCAGGTAAAGCTGGGATTTAAAAACAACAACAGTTTTATTTTTAAGTAGTAAAGAACATCCTGAACGTGTTGAAAGCCATTGCTGATTTTTCCATATTCATTAATGTGGGATATGATGAAATTGAAGATGTAAATTGACTTAAAGAGGTGCCTCAGTTTTGAGAATTGCAACATATACTGTAATTACTATTAAATTATCAAACACTTGAAATAACTATTTAAGTACATAAATTTCAAATAAAACAATATTCTTATTTTTTTCTATTTTCTTAGCAATAACAAATGACTAGACAATCTTTATGAGATCAAATAATAAAACTGTACAGTAATAATAACTTAACAAACCTAATTTATAGTAGGAGAGATTCAGCTGCAACATCAAAATTCCAAGTATGAATGATTTCTATAAGTGGCCTCCCTGATTTTATGTAGTAATAAGTCAACGCAAAATCAAAAGAAGGCAGCTCTTATGAAAATGTAAAGTAATTGTGAAAACTCATATTCCAGCTTAATTAAATATAAAAATAAAAAATATAATACAGCTTCATGGATTTGAAGAGCTTAATAACCTAACTTTGAGAATTTCATCAACCATCACAATATAAATAAAAGTCTCAAATTTGAAGAAATTGATTTTTGTATTATTTACAGAACTTACCCAATTTTGTGAATGTTTGAATTACATATAATTTAATGTTGAATATTCCAGGGGAGTGTTTAGACTAGGTCAACAGGAATAACAAAACAGAATGACACAAAGATTACAGAAGTCAACATTGGAGAATTCCAATCATCATAAATTTATATTTTAGACTCTTATTAGCTCGGCTGTTTTCAAAGAAAACCCGAGGTATTTTCATAGCCCTCTCCTCTGCCGCGTCGTCGTCGTAGTTGTCTGAAAACTTTAACATTGGCCATAACTTTTACATTATTGAAGATAGCAGCTTGATATTTGGCATGCATGTGTATCTCATGGAGCTGCACATTTTGAGTGGTGAAAGGTCAAGGTCATACTTGAAGGTCAAATGTTAAAAAAACTTTTTTTTTTTGGTTTTTCATGTGTATGTCATCAACCTGCACATTTTGAGTGGTGAAAAGGTCAAGGTCAATGATGACCTTCAAGGTAAAAAAAAACAAAATCCAAGCACCCACAACAGAGTGTTGGCAACCGCTCGACTGTGCTCTTGTTTTATTCCTGATACAGTTGTTATCTTTTGCATTCACACATCCAGACTTACATGTGATGTTGCTTCAATTATAATAAGATCTGACATACTTTTCTGTTGATTTGCTGTTAAATTTAGTGATTTTATAGTTGCCTTACACATGTTAACTGAGAAATTGCTATCATTTGAGCCTCATTATGGGAAAACTGGGCTTAATACCTGTTCGTAGTGTGTTCCCAGATTCTAAGCATGTACAGTCTGCACAGGCTAATCAGGGATGTCACCTTTGGCCTACACAGGATTTTCGTTTTGAAGAGACCTCCTTTACACATGCATTAAGCCCAGTTTTCCCAGAACACGGCTCATTTATTATGCACTGCACTATTTAAAATATCACGAGTTGTTTACAGTCTGTAATGTAATCATGAAATAACCCTTGTGTTGTTTTATCATACATTTCAAAGGCAATGAATGCTATTAAGAACTTGTGGCACATTTAGGGTTGATGTCAACTATAATTGGAATCCTAGTTGACTCAATTACAATGTATGACTTTGTTAAGCTTATGGCTTACTTAGGATTGATGTCAACAATAATTGAAAACCTAGTTGGCTCAATTACAATGTATGACTTTGTCAAGCTTGTGGCTTATTAAGGGTTGATGTCAACAAAAAATGAAAACCTAGTTGACTCAATTACAATGTATGACTTTGTCAAGCTTGTGGCTTATTTAGGGTTGATGTCAACAATAATTGAAAACCTAGTTGACTCAATTACAATATATGACTTTGTCAAGCTTGTGGCTTATTAAGGGTTGATGTCAACAAAAATTGAAAACCTAGTTGACTCAATTACAATGTATGACTTTGTCAAGCTTGTGGCTTATTAAGGGTTGATGTCAACAATAATTGAAAACCTAGTTGACTCAATTACAATGTATGACTTTGTCAAGCTTGTGGCTTATTTACGGTTGATGTCAACAATAATTGGAATCCTATTTGACTCAATTATCACCTGGTAGAGCTTTTGAAACATTTAAACATGACATGCCAGCAAATTTACAAAGTGATTTTAATACTTATAATGTTTGTTTGTTTGTTTATTTTTTTGGTAGATATTCATAAAACCATTAATATTAGAGATGTGCACAGGGAAGAACATTCTTAATGCATGTGCATAAAGTGTCATCCTAAAAAAGCTGGTTCACTCTTCATACTTTTCAAGTCTAGGCGGAAAGTGTCGTCCCTGATCAGCCTGCACATGCATTAAGCCCTGTTTTCCCAGAGTGCGGCTCAAATACATTTTGTCTCCTACAGCTTGAACTAACCGAGTTCCTGTCCAAATTATGTTTGCTTATATTTGAACCAGTTTTTTTACAATTATTTGTAAGTAGATTTGTTGTTATTTTTACTGTCAAATGATATACTTTAAACATGGTTATTCGCAAGCCTTTAAACTTGTTTGTTTTTGCCTATTTTTCTTGACATGTGTCTTTTAGAACAAGATTTTGTACAGAGATATGTAGATAAAATAATTATGATAACGATGCAGAACATGGTGGCAAAGATGTGACATGCTTATGTATGTTGTAAAGCACTTTTTTGTATTTTGTCACACGAGTTAAATTGGTAGAAAGGACTTCATAAGATGTGGTAATGGCATACTTACTTGTGTTAACCACATAGTTGTGGCAACTATTTGGTCAGTCATGGGATTGGGAACAAAAAACCTTACTGATAGAAAAGGTAATCACGAACAAATTGCTTGCTAATTAGAATACCCATATTTTTTTGTTTAAGCGACATTTCCAAAATAGGCCAACAAAAAAACGACAACATGATTGAGTTTATAACAAAATACTAGCATGCGGGAACAGGACAAGTTCACATGAACCTGTCCCATCTGCCAAACCATTTGTTTGTAAATAATTCTTGCATTTATCTGTGATGTGTTATATTTATTTAGCATATATGTTATCTCGATGTTCGTTTTCACTTTTTGCAATAAATGTAGATTTAACTTGATGGACTCATCACCTCATTTGGACATTCCCCAAAACTCACGTTTCCTGAGCGAGTGATTCTGTAAGATAACTTAGATAAATAAGGTTTATAAATAATTTAAGGCGGGTTGTCGTGAAACCGTTATCCCATCAAATAATTTCTTTACTTCAAAGAGTATTACAGAGTCAATAGGTGTCTCATTAAGATCGATGAACCAAAATTCTGAAAGACGATTCCCCCAAATGATACATAATGTAGCAATTTCTGAATAGCGCAAGGTTTTAGGATGCACATGATTAATTTGTTGTTAAAAGGAATATTGGCTGCTAACCTGCCAAGGGGTCGTTTATGGGAGGCAAGTCAGAAAGTATTTAGATTCATCCTGAACAAGGCATCATTGCAGACCTCAACAAGAGGCCAACTAGTGATTTTATTGCTCCACTGGCTTGACTTAATAAGGGAATGTCAGAAGTAAAAATATCCAAATATTTGAGCCTTATCAAAAGAAAATGGGTCTTATGCCATATGCGGCCAGTGTAGCTCCAGACCAGCTTAAGCAGACTGGTCGAGAGCTACCCTGTCCGCTAAGGAGACCACGAAACCTTGCATTATTTTATGGTGGACAGCAAAACTCCTTACCAGCCTGGTCTGAAGCTACTCTGGCTGCATATGACAGGAGACCCCTTTTACACACGATGCATCATTTTTTTTTATTGAGGTTAACAGTTTTGAAATACACGTTTTAATTTAACAAAAATAGCTATGTTTAAGACTTGGGAAGGAGTTCATCACCGAGGATGAAAAATGTCTGCCAAGTACTTCATGGTGAGGTTCTTTATTTTCGATTTAATTTCTTTAAAAATGTGGAATTAGTTCACTCCACAAAATTGTAACATTTCCAAGGGTCTACTTAAGCCAATGCGTGCTAAAATGGTGGGGGACAAGTGATTTTTCAATGTAGGCAGTCCCTTGGGCAAGAGAATTTTTCATAGCAAAAATCCTCTGGAATCTTTTGCAATTAAATACCGCCTGTGATATACCAGTGTTAATTAGGTCCATGTAAAAATCTGTTTGGTTATTTGCATTTTAGCAGCCAATCAAACTGCCTTGTATCAAATCCTAAAGTAAAGCCCTGAACATTTTTTGAGGACTTAGCTTTTATTGTAAGCTTTGCTCAAAGGCAACTTGTCAGAACACCCTATCAGCATATAATATTCGTTATATGCTTTTTGCTCAACTGAACTGATTTTGTGCTTATCAAGTGGTATACTTGATATCAACAAAATCAGTTCAGTTGAGCAATAAGTGTTAGGGAATAAAACAATTTTTTATTTCATGATTTATTTACATCAAAGACCACATTTTGCTACGTCTACAAAACTGGTTTTAAACATGGAATTATGTACAACATAATCATCAAATGAAATGCCTTTCAAAATATAACAGCTTGTTGTGAAGCATTGCAAATGACAGCAAAGAAGCAACATTGAAAATGAAAGCAAAGAAGTAACAATACAATTTTAAAATCGGCATCTGACATGCAATGTAAGTGAAATAATATGAACATATTTGTTTACAAAATCATCTGTAACTGATAAAACTCATCAGTCTAAGGGAGGCTAGCTCCAACCATGCACTCTCTTTCCTCCACTCAATATTCTTTTCCCAGCAATTACACATTCTCCTTTCATCCATGTAAGTATCTCAGTAATATTTGTTAGAACAATAATCAATATTGTGAACAAATATGAACTTAAACACACCAATATTTGTTTGAACCAATTTACAACTTCTGTCAACTTTTGAAACGTACACTTTCCACCAACAATATTTTTATAGACACTGCACAAATTTTCATTCATCTTCCTTCTGTTCCTCCTTCTCTGGAGATTTTGACTTAGATCGACTCCGTGCCTTCTCAGCGCTCTTTGACCTTGACCTACTTCTGGATTTACTCTTGCTGCGTGACCGACTCTTGCTCTTGCTGCGCTCCCTACTCTTGCTGCGGGACTTCGAGCGGGACGCTGACCTCGACTTTGATTTCTTGGAACCGGAACGTGACCTGGTCCTTTTAGAGCGGGATCGTGACCTGCGTCTTGACCTTGACCTCGAGCGTGACCTCTTCCTCCTGCTTCTGGAGCGACTGCGACTCCTGCTGTCAGACCCAGATCGTGAGGACCTAAAATGTACAACTTTAATGTTTATACAGCTAAAATGTTGGGATATAATGGAATTCAAGAATAACTGTATTAACTTATGGCTCAGATTATTTCGGGTCTCCTCATAATCAGTGAAGTCTTAAAACATGCATCATTGCTTCTAGCTGTGTATTTAACACTTATGTGACTTGATTACAAACAAAGCGCGATAGGACATTAGATTGATAGAAGTAAGCTCAGGATTTCGGGTCTCATCATTATCAGTCCCGTCTTGAAACAAACATCATTGCTAACTGAGATACACATAACATAGTTAAGCAAAGATACTGAACATGTTTCCTATCAATATCATTTTATGTGTACACTTTAAAAATGGTGCAAGGCAGGGGTCGGCCTAGGGTCAAATTTTAGGGAGAAGTGACTTCTCTCTTGACAGCCATTTAGGGAGAAGTGGGAAAAAACAAGGAGAAGTAATTTTTCTTTGTTTTATCTCATATATCTTGTAATTATTTGCATTATTTTACCATTTAAAATCACTGAATACAAAATGTACATTATGAATACTGATTCAATTCTCTTTATTGTTAATTAAATCAACAATAAAGTAAAAAGAAAACAACAAAATAAACAACTCTCTTAAGGCATTCAAGTGTGCATGAAAGTGCTTAATATATTAACAAACACAACCCACCCATCCTACATTTTGTTTTTCCTTCTAAACTAAACATAATAATTACCTTGCAATTAAATTCCAGTTGAAACAACAATAAAACCAGTTAAATACACAAGTCTTTGACAATCATAACAATTGTTACCAAATGACATCAATTAAAACTATCCCTCTGCAAGCGGTTATTTACATTAACACCTGTCAATGCTGTCGGCAGACATCAAAGGCTTTTGATGTTTTGGGCTTATTTCAAGGAATTCAAACTGTAAATTTGTAACACAGTCAGAAGTGACAATTTCAATAGGCATTAAATCAACACTGCGTTATCGGGAGCATGCACATACTGTTAGATACAGCAATAATGCACTAGCTCCATAGAGGTTGCTTTGTGTGAAAACTATCGGAGATTTTAGTGCAGTAGATTATTCATGTATTATTCTTTAATTAATTTACACAGGACGAGAGCTTGATCTGGTTCTTGTTGGCTCTTTAAAAAATATGTGTACTTCAATGTATTTCTTGTAAATTGACGTATTTTCTATAGTAACTATGGGTCCATACTTTCGTATTGTGTGCATTTATTCCGCTGTAAATGTTTCATTCTCAAATACTACATGTGCTTCTATATTAAGTTACATTACATGGTTTGTTTGAACACGCACGCTTTCCATGCGTGGAACTTGACTGACGACAGCAACAATTTTGTGAGCTTACTAAAACACAGGTTTTACTTGGCATACATGTATAGTGAATGGCGTACACTGTAGATTCATACAAAGATGTGTAGCAGCAAATATTACCCATGGCTGTAGAAAAATAATGTAAAACAGTTCTATAAATGGACAGGATGAAATATACATGTACATGGAATTAATTGTTACCGCATACAATTGCTAATGGATATTGTTTTCACAACTTACTAGCGGTAAGTAATTAATTGCTCAGCAGTTGCATTAAATTTTTCATAAGAAGCGATTGTTTACAGTAATTGTTAAGGGTTAAAAAGGTGTTATGATGATGCCCGACATCGTCTTTGATGTACTGTTTTAATTACCATGAATGGTAAAGGGCGAGTGCTTATGCTAATTGAAGTTGCAGCAGTCGATTATATGTTATCACAGGTCTGATTGGATAGTAATCAATCTATTAGCAAATCAGCGACGTTAACAATGACGCGCTGTATTGCCGAATCAGATTGAACCACGTCAGTTATAGCGGGCAGAGTCTATGGAATCAGAAGCGTCATTGACAGTTATCTTGGGACTCGAATATCCCGTGTATTTAGTTGCTAAGTCGCTCCCTACTGCGAACATGTGCGTGATATCTATTGTTTGCAAATGAATTGTCTCGGGAAAAAAATGTCTCGAAAATTAGGGCGAAGTTTTTTTCTCCCTGCTGTTTTAAAAAAGCGAAGTTTGTGACCCGAGGGCGAAATTGTCGCCTCAGACGCCTGACCCCTGCAAGGTAAGGGCTTGATGAGGTAGTAAAGGCATGCTAAAGTGAAACCTTGCAAGATTGAAAATTAGAAAGTGATGCAAAGTGTTTTTTCTCCATATATCCTGATGGGTTGATATCGTCCAAGGACATTTTTTTTTATCATGTCAATAATTCTTTCTTTCCCCCCCCCCCCCA
>VMBQ01000421.1:0-219055 GCA_007657795.1 Dreissena rostriformis | reverse complement strand
GCTATCGACCGGCCTTCTATGAATAACCATATACAACTTAACTATAAATAAGATATTTGCACTGCGACGCACCTATTGCACATGACTGCTGAAAGCGGAAGAGATATTTAAATATTTAATGGCTTTTAAACACACTCAATGATTGAAAAGGTCTTCCAAAACATAATAGCTGTATTTTAAAACATGGTTTTCCACGTCGTTGAATGCATTCATTGCGGCAGTTGCAAACGAATATGATTACCGATTGCAACCTAGGACTTCCTTTACAACCCTGCAAACTGCGCAATTCAAAAACTTGAAACACTACACCAAAGTTGTTTATACGAACAGTTCATTGTTCAGTGTGCTCTATCTGGCTTAAATCTTTTTAAATATTGTCCTTGGCCTAGTGCAATTTAAAGTGCACATGCTTATGGTAAAGTTAATCAAAGTGTAGATAACTGCGTTTAATTGTTTAAACATTTTAACCATATGTTCTATGCATGTATGCCCATAGATTAATATAATGACAATCGACGAAATCCTTGATATTACGATGTGTGTGCATGTTTAGAGGCTAATAAGAAAATGATAATAATAAAAAAATAAATCGGTTGCATATCAGGGGAAATAACCAGTTTATACAGCGATTAATTGAAGTCTACATTTATGTACTCATGATCACAAAAGGTCGTTATATTTTAAAGGGAGATGTTCACATTTTTCACATCGCGAAATTTTATTACCGAATATAATGAAAATATGAACTATTTTCAAGTAATGTAATATAACCTAAATGGAGATTTATTTTTCCAGATTCCCGAAGTATCAAATAGTAAGTGAACTAGCGCTACCGAAAATATAAACATGTATGTATGTTTTTATTCTTAATAAAATATATACGTCAATTGATGTTGTTAACTAACACAAACGGTACATGGATTGCATGGAATTTTTCTCAATGTTTTATATATATATATATATACGAGGGGTGTTCCAGAATATCGTGGATTTTCTTCATACCTCATTAGTTTGTTGGCAAAAGTCAATGAAATTTACATATTATACAAACTAATAATCACGGACTTTATATATAAGCTTAAAATACGTGAATTCCATAAAGCGCGGTTGAAACGTGTTGCCATAGAGACCTCAGTAACGACATGCGGCGCACGCGTACGTTTTATTATAAGTATGTGTGTTAAGCGCATTTAAATTTAGTTTAAATGTAGTTGATAAACAGAATTTACGGCAAATTTCACGTGACATCAACGTCACATATCTACGTCACAAGTAGGTTGAATATTCAATTTATATTATATATAACGGATGTTTTAGGCGTCAGCCTTTTGACCCAGCGATATCATTTTTATAAATTTCGAGTGTTTTTTTTTATCGAATAAATGTTAATTGCATTACATAGTATACATGATTTGCATCGATCAAATGACATTAATTAGTTCGAAAAGCACAGCAAGATATTTGCAGATATATGCAAAAACGGGTAAAATGCGACAAGCGGCATTCGCGCAGTCTGATCAGAAGCTACCCTGTTCTCTATTAAGTCTGGCGAGGTTTCGTGGTTTAATTTGTAAATAATAAATAAAAATAAACATTAACATACATCAGAGTTCTTGTTTGACTTAATATGTCTTCCTTTAAAGCACAGACGAAAGTCTACATCATGGTTTTTAAATCGAGGGTACCGTTTAAGTCGCTATTTAGTATGTTCCTTAGCTTGGTAAGTACCAAGGCGGCCGACGAGAACACGCGCTCAGACGGAACCGACGTTGCCGGAACTGCCAGAATACTTCGGGCGACAAATGCCAGTTTTGGAAAACGCGATTCGTTGCGACGCCACCACTCGAGAGCAGGAGTTGTGTAGTCCGGTTTTTCAGCTTTATATAGCTGAAGTTCGTCTTCCGTGACATTCTCCGGGGAGGAAATAAGGAATTCCAATCTTGGACGCTTTGAAGGCGTCCCCATGTCGGGTTCCTCACGAGTTGTCACACTCAGAGGGACGTCGTCCATGCGACCCTCAAGTATCTGGTGCGTCACCTCTCGCAAGTGTTATTGAAGAAAGCACAGTTTCTTGTGCTGTGGGTCTAATGCAGACGCCAGCATCGGTATCGAGCCCGCCGCAGTTTCTGTGAAGGGCTTAAACCGTCCAATAAGTTCGTCAGGCGAGGTCTTCTTTACGTTGTTAATTAGGGGTGTATCGCCCGGTTGCTTTATATAAGAAATCCTCGTAGTATGAAAAAATATAACAGAACTCTCCAAATTATTAAATCGTTTAATTTTGTCAATTTACCAAAACGTGAAAAGGTCCCTTTAATGTCTTCAGACTTGCAGATTGAATGAGTTCAATACACTGTCAGATCTTACATCATGAACAACTTACAGGTTTAGTGGTTGCCTGTTAGCCTGGGGCCAGTAGATTTAAGCCCAGGAAACCCAATTTCAAAAGTTGGTTACAGTTGGGCTAAAAAGCAGGGCAACTAGCTTTTTCAAAGCTTGAACAACTCAATCCAATTAAACATAGAATACAAATTGGCGACTGTGGATCAATTAGGCCTAGGAAATTATTCAATTCCGGCTTACAACAAGACATGATGCATTTAAAGTCTGTCATGACGGCAAAATTGTTGCTCAATAATTTAAAGAAAATAGATATAGTATAAGATACACATAACACAACATGTACATGATTCTAGGCTTGGTTTTCTTTAGCTAGGCAACCAAAATTATAAAGATGGTTGCCAGTGCAGTAACCAATTTCGAAAAAAAAGGACATATTGTTTTTTTTTTGTCTATGTTATCTCTATAACATAAATATGAGGATAAACAGTGCACACACATCTCGACTTGTGCTTTAAGACACACTCTTTATAAATTTGAATGGGTTGTGTTCATTTCAAACTTGCGATATAAAAAGCTATAACATAATTTTGAAAACTGAGTTGCGTCTAAGATTATGAAATAGCGAACAACTTCAGTGCCTTCAGCGCTTTGATTAAACAAAGATGTTTATAGCCACCATAGTGAATGTTGATATTCTTTGAACAAATTCTTTCTGAACATTTGCAAAATAAACAACACGCTTTGAATATCTTCGAGCACTAAGTTTAACGGCGCATCACAATGACTATTTTAGACCAAACATGGTTGTTATAATAAATTATAAGCTTTAATAATACTATGTAATCGACCCAGGTTGAATTGCCCAAGCCGAAATAGCTTGGGGCCGAAACAACCTGCTAACGTTATAATAACACATTTATGTTTGTGTTCACGCAATAAGAAAACTAACGAGTAAAAATCATGACAATCTTGTCCGGGGATGTTGAATGGACTTTTAGCATCTAAATCATGTGTCATTTGCAATAATCATTTAAGAGGATAAGAATCATTGTTCCATCATATCAAAGTCTTGCAGTCCTCACGGGCATGTTTACATCACACTGCGCATGCGCAAAACCCATCGTTTTCCGGTATATCTTAACTTGCTCATGGTCTTGCGAAATTCACGCTACAACGGGAATATAATTTTGTTGTCTGATCCTCCGGACATGTGTTGAAAAATATAACAATGAGTAAAATATTGAAAACCAAGTGTATTGAGGCAAACTAAATATATCTACGATTAATATTTTTAAAGTGGTTTTAAATCTTTACGATATATCGCCATGTACGTAGATTAAATTAACATATTGCTTTTAGAATATACGGAAAATTATAGGGGAAACATATTTATGATGGTATTGATCTTGATAGAGCTGCTAAGTAAAAGTCCGTGGGTTTCCATAAGCTATTAAGATCAACAATATTCCTACAAGAACCATTTATAATAAGCTCCATGGAAATTCACAAATGTGTTCAAGACGTCAAAATACGATGCTGTCTTTATTTCACATTGCCCACCGTACGTCTTGTATCCCAAGAAATTGCAAATTGGCTGGAGGAGCCAACCAAAATGGGATTGGTTGAGCTACCAAAGATGTTTCGGATTATTTAAATCTTGACATACGGTATTACGACATTTCATTTATAGTCCTTCTAGCAGTCCAGGATGTCTCAGAAGCCCCAGACGAGCGAGAAGCGCTGCTAGATAAGTCTCTTCAAAAATCATTTACTTAAGTGAAACTGTTTGTTTCCAGGTGTTAAACACGACCATAACATGAAAGATGCATACCGAACTGCAAGTATGTTTTGGAATTTTGTGTTTCATTTGAAGTATTTGGCCAAATATGTCTTCCGATTTTTATATAGCAAATAACCGCACCTTGCGATTTTAAGTTATTTTCACTCAACTTTTGCACAAAAAAACAATTTAAGGAGCACATATTATCGACATTTTTCTGACGGGATTGGTTGTCAACACTTTGTAGGTTCTTTAGTTGCTTAGCAACACAATCTATTATGTTCACTATCTTAAATATAAACTTGAGTACTTCCATAACAAATTACAATACATTATATAAATATATGTGTATTAAATGTACTTTCTCCTTGAACAGTAAAAAGATCACAATTATTTCCTNAGAAATGTCAGACCTCATTATGAAACATATCAAACAGAGACCAGAACAGGGTGCCAATTATCATTTCTGAAATACAAATATTTTTGGGCATAGTGTGTGTGTGGGGGGAGTGGGGAGGGGGGGTCTTAAACATAAAAATAATGAAATATGCTGTTAAGTATTGACAAATAATTGAAACTGTAAATAATAGTGCATTCTTGAACACAAACCAAAGAACTAAACACAAGTCAAAGGTTAAGTATATATTTTTAATCATATCATACACATCCATACAAAGAACTCTAATGATAAAACAAACCAGTACCACACATCCATCAAGACAATCACATTGAAGACGATTACATTCAAGCTAGACTGAAAAGAATACATGCGTGTGTTGCCATGTGCATAACAAATGAAATCATCTATAATTGCATATTATAATACCCCCAAATACTGGTTTGGCACAGCTGACTGGTTTTTTACTTTTGGGACTTCAACACAGAATAATTTTTTGACTGACAAATCTTGCTAATTACCAGCACAATGACCCAGAGATGCAAAAAAATGGACTTGAAATGGATAAGATAAGGTTTATTTTAAGATATGAACTTCTAACTTGAAGAGGGACTTTGAACTTTTATCAATAGATTTTTTCCATGTGGGTTCATCAAATTGACAAGTTATTTAAAGGCATGCCATGTTTGAAAAACATTTGATTCCAAAAAAAATAAAAGTAATGTTATTGACCTTAAACTTGCTTACTTTATTACACTTTTTTTGCTGTTGCCTGTGGCACTTTTTTCAATTTACAGAAGAATCCATATTTGTAGGTAAAATACATACATTATACGCACAATGATGTTTTCGTTTTACCAAATAAACTGAAATGAGGTTCAAACCAGTTTCTTGGCAAATTTCATTGGCAACATCTATCTGTTAAATACACAATACTAACTTCTAATGGTGATAATGAGTTGGAAATTGAGCATATCAGCAAAATAATATTGAGTTCTATGTTATAATTTGTTTAATTGATATAATTTGTTTTAATTGCACCATGCATATTGTTAAATTGTATGATGTTTATACCAATGCATATAAAATCCTGTCATTATTCACGCTAACAATTAGGTCGCCACACACAAATGCTGTCTAAATGACGCAGATTGACCTGTAAATGAACTTCGCATTACACACACGCTCGCAAGCACGCACACAAGCACGCGCGCACACACGAATGCACACACAAAAACACATACTAAAACCCACATCAAACGTGAATACCTGTTAAAATATTTATCTTAAGCTGAAAATGTGCAGCGATTGTTAAAAATTCGCCTTAACAATTATAAGGCTACTTAGCTAGCTAGGTTGACTGGCACCCTGCTTGTTATAAAATAGTAAGTCCTGCAAAATCTTCAATACTGTCGCACGCAATGTTTTACTTGCAGTCTGGTATTTTGACAAACGTGCGTTCATCAACAAAGCACAAAGCCATATAAAGCAAACAAATTATATGTTAAATACTTAAAAGTAAAGTTCGTGTGCAACGGGAAACCAGTAAATACTTAAAGATGAGACCGCAAGTGTAGTGTCTTCCGGACAGGACAATATAAGTGGTCTCATATTAAGTAGGTTGCTTGAATCAATGTCAAGTTGATAAGTATAAATTATATTAACTGTTTTGCTTTCACTAAACTTAAGATCGATTTAACTATCAAAATATACGTTATACTTTGCACACGGTGTAGGTTTGGAAAGAGTGAAGGTAACCTATCTATGTGGAAATTTGGTTAAAAGCAAGGCATTCTTACAGACACAGTTTCCTACTTTAATAGGTAACTTATTATGGAGTTTAATCATTGATGCTCGGAAGCCCAGTGATTAAATACGATGATATCGCATTAATAAGATGAACTACATGTATTATAATTAATTTAACAGAGCGATTGTGTAATACTGTATATTTTTAATGAGAAAATGATAATATATCGAGGCAGGTAGCGTATAAAGGGAATATTGTTGGAAAGCCTATATGACTTTTTGAATTACACATGTTGGATTGGATATCATACATGCATATTTAAATTTTTATATATAATGGTATGCGAGTCGCTTTGTTTTCTGCCATTGGTTGGTTGTCTTAAAATAAACACGTCTGGTCAGAGCGAAAGACTATATGGTTATTCTATTCACTCCATGTTGTTCGTTTTACACCCGAATCCTCACGGATTTGAAAATAAGAACCTTTAATGATTTCGTTAACCATATTATTTCTTAATGTTGCTTAAATGCGACACATTATTAATTAAAGTTTACTTAACAGTATTTTTTTAATTAGAGTTAATACCAAGAGGGTGTCATAAACACTAAATACTCATTCTGTTTGATTTTGCAGATGAAATAGTGCTAAAACATAAACATAATTAGGAACTTATCCGACTAAAAACAATAAGCATCTTAAATAAAACACTAACTTACTCAATGCGCATAATCTAACTAGTTTATTTCGTGTGCGTTACAACACTTTTGAAATCGAAAGTAGTAGAAAATATTTATCAAAGCGCAGCTAATTTCCCTTGAAGATACTTGCATAATATTACCTCCCTATGGTGATTATGAATTGTTAGAAATTTTAAAATTGTAATCAATTGTTTCAATTGCCCCATTTCAGATTATTATTCCTTTTTTCAGTTAATGCTTTTCATCACACGTTGAATCTATTGACATCAACACAATCAGCACAGACTGCAAGCAAACAATACCTTAATATAAAACTTTTCAGTTGATCTTACTCTTCAGTTCAGGCGCGTCTGTAAAAGCATGAAGTCATTGGGTTTTTACATAATGCACATGTATTTGGTATTCAATTACGTTTGATTCATATAATTAGCGCCAATCTTTTGGGTTTCATCTTATCTTAGGTATATTCTTTAAGGCTTCTTGAGAATTGTAAGCATTCTCCAGAGCATACTAAGAATAATTCTTAAAGATTCCAAGATGGCTGTTCGTGCGATGCGCTGTGCTAATACGGTTAAGCCAATCATCGGTCTCAAGATGCTGCCCACGAATTGGAAGAGCAATTGCTCGACTAGGTCGCCGAAAGATTTCCAGACAGAGGAGGGTGTACAACTATTAAATCCAAATTTAAGTCCATTGCCGGCAAGAGATTCCTGGTTTTATTCCAAATGACTCTGACTGTGAAAAATTACAAAAATAAAAAATTAAAGGGAGGATAAGGATAAAGAGAACGTTTTCACGGGTTATCGAGTAATTTAGGTAAGTGTTGTTGCTCAATTGTTAAAGTGTGTATATATGCTGGTGATTTTGTTACTGTATCATCTTTATGAAAACAAATCTGTTGAAATATACACTATACAAGGGAAATCATTCAGTTGCATACATTTTGGGGCCATTGTCGTCATTGTTTCATAAACGATATCTGCAATCATGACCATCAATGATTTCATGTGAGGTTGTACAATAAAATGATGTATACACTATTTTGAAATCAGTTATTTGTAAGACTGTATTTATTTTATTTATTGTAGACATTCTGCATTTATGCCAGAGGCAAGTTCACAAGAGACTGAGCATATGTTAATACAAGAGCCCACATTTAGTCTAAATTGGATGTTTATTTCATTTCATTGGAAATACACAGTTACTGTAATACTATTCATGATTACATCCTTATTTGTAACTCTAAATGACTTTTTGATAATTATGGCATTGTGATTACTTCACTGCTTTTAATCGGTATCTATCAAAACGATAATATAATAATGTAGTTTTAAAAATGCTTGTCCCTCTATGGGATATCACAGTGTAATTATTAACTAATGATCTATTCCTCTACGCCTTTGTCTCTAATTTCACTTATTATTTATGTATAGAATTTTATCATACCACCACATTGATATCTGCTTGATATCCTGTTGCCTGATATCTTTTTTTATATCACGGTCAACAGGAAGTTCATATATCAGTCATGAGTGGAGGCTACTAAGACTTAATTACAATGTTTTGTTTTATTGTAAAACTGAATCAGATTTATCAAAACAAACAATTTGATACCAAGATGTTTTACATTTTATCCACAGAAAGCAACACAAACAGCAAAAAAACGTATTTTCCAAATATTTAAAATGATTGTGTAAATGCTGATGACGTCATGTTTGACAGGAAGTTGTTAAATCAGTCGATGTTTGGATGTAAGTCATTTTACTCGGAATGAACTATAAAGTCATCATGTTTAGTAAAATACAATCAGATTCAACAAAACAAACACTTTGATACCAGGATGTATTATATTTTAGACTCAAAAAGCACACAAAACAGCGAAAAACATATTTTACAAATATTAAGCGCAAGTGCTCATGACGTCATTAGTAACAAGTCAAACGTCAACGATCATATTCATTCCCGCTAAAAATGCAGCGTCGTAGCGATTTTGTTTTAATTATTTCTTTTAAAATGGGGACTAAGAGAGAGGTATGATAAACAGAAAAACAGGTTACTGCCTGATCTTTTTGTAATATATCAGGCTCGGCACGAATAAAATAACGGCTCGGCAAGCCTCGCCGTTATTTTATTCTAAGCCTCGCCTGATATATTACAAAACGATCAGGCAGTAACCTGTTATTCTCTATGTATCCTCTGCATATGTATATGTATTTGTGTTTCCCCCTCTTAAATCCCAAGCAAAGCAGTGGAGGATTATACAAATGCTGTTTGTCCGCAACTCAGTCTGAATGCCCTTTATATTTGTTTTGTGTTTCTTCTCCATGTCTCATGCACCAATGTTTGCAGTTTTAATAAAACAACTTTCCTCCAATGTTACGGACATAGAGATGTTGTGCTGAATGAATGATTCGGGCATGCCAACTGAATTGTATTTATATATCCTAAATAAATCGTTGTTTATGTTCATATGTAGTATATGTATTCATGTAATTAATGGGTATGGGGACCAAGGCCTTAAGGGTCATGCACTAATTGCAGTAGTAAAAGCATTGATGTAACAACTTGATAGTCTGAAATTTATTATGAATAATTCTTTAGTCCAAGAAAAAAATCTTAAGTCTCATTCACGAACTCATATTGCTTAAGAAAATTCTTAAGAATGTGGGAAAAAGACAGAAATATTGGGAAGGCCCGTTTAAATCATAAAACATGTTGTGTTCTTTTTATTCTCTTTACATTTAAAGCCCCATTTATACTCAAAACATCAACAACAAACATTTCGTACATTATTTCGTGAAATAAAGTTACCCAATACAAAAACAGTGTTCCTTATAGCAATAGACAAATTCTCAACGCCATATGTGGTCTGGTAACATGGATGTTTGTANCAATACCTTAATATAAAACTTTTCAGTTGATCTTACTCTTCAGTTCAGGCGCGTCTGTAAAAGCATGAAGTCATTGGGTTTTTACATAATGCACATGTATTTGGTATTCAATTACGTTTGATTCATATAATTAGCGCCAATCTTTTGGGTTTCATCTTATCTTAGGTATATTCTTTAAGGCTTCTTGAGAATTGTAAGAATGCTCCAGAGCATACTAAGAATAATTCTTAAAGATTCCAAGATGGCTGTTCGTGCGATGCGCTGTGCTTATACGGGTAAGCCAATCATCGGTCTCAAGATGCTGCCGACGAATTGGAAGAGCAATTGCTCGACTAGGTCGCCGAAAGATTACCATTTTAGTGTTCGTATGTCGTATGAATAGATATCAGTGCAGGAAATCAAAATGGAATTTATTGTGACACAAAAAATAAAAAACAAGCATTGTGTATCTACAGAAATCTATGTTACCAGAACACATCTGGCTTTGAAATTTTGGCTATCGCTTTAAGGAGCATTCATTTTTTATTAGGTAACTTTATTTTATGGAATACTTTACGAAATTTCCGTTGATTTCTGAGTATTAATGGGGCTTTAACATTTAAAAAACTCTATCTGCAAAAAGTAATTACATTAATTGTGTAAGGTAATTATTATATATATAGAGATACATTTTTGAACATTTAACTTCTTTTAGTTTATTACAAATATCATAAAAAATGTAAAGATATTTTTATATTATGTAATAATAAAACAGTCCAATTTTAAAATTGTTCATATAATCAAAATTGGTTTTCATTAATATAGTATGTATGTACAACATGACCACCACTTACTATATGCCGTTCAAATATAACTAAAACGACAAAGATTACGGTTATCTATAATGAATACATGTTATGTAGGGCAAGAAGTATTGTGTTTCAAATAGAATCAGTACGAAGATTCAATTTCTTCTCCAACACAGTTTAAATCGTTATAAAACCTTAGACGAATGTTCGAACGCAGGTGAATAGAGGTTCATTTTCGTGTCATGCAATTAAGACCTTGTAAGCACCATTTAAATGTTGACTCTACGCATATTGATAGGGGTCCTTTAATGAAATAGTTTATGAAATAAGAAGTGTAAAATTCATTGTATAAGCAAAAGTGAATGTTTATTGGGTATGGTTTACTTATAAAACCCGATTTTAACCTTATAAACACCCTCTGAAGGTTATCTAAAAGCATATTAATATGGCTTCATTAGCGTTGGAGCACAATTAAAACCCGTATAAAAACTTGTAAGGATCGTATGGACACACGTGAATGTTGTTCATTTCTTATTTAACTGTATACGCACACTCGCAATGTTAAATTGACGCTGATTGAAAGGGATCCATTTTCATTAAATGCAATTAAGAATATATAAGCATATGTGACTGACCGCAAATTAACAGAGCTAATTGCTTTTTTCAATTCAAAGTAATTAATTCTAGTAATTAGGGTAAATGTTTTCAACTTATTTTCTCCAGTGTTTTTATTGCTGGGCTTTTTGGCTGATTTTGTAACCGTTATTGGGTTATTTTCTCAAATAAAAATGGTATATTTTTCCCCAAATCCAGTCAAACAAATTCCAATTAAAAGTTTGACTTTTCGATATGAGTAAGTAGAAATAGATATCTTTGATTTTGTTATAGTATAATTATTTACAGAATCGTGTGTGTTTTTGATTTTTAAGTTTTGGCCACGATTATTCAATTAGTATCAGTAAAACAACTATTTTTCCCCATTTAAGAATAAAGTGACAAAAGTTTAATATACAGTGACGCCAACATTCCCAATTGTAATGAGTATTGTTCATATTTCCTAAATGGTCAGAAAAAGCCTTGATACATATTTTACTTCATGCCGGTAATTTGTTTAAATTTGTTGAAAGGTTTAAGAATCCATTCCCAACTTTAATTGAAAAGCAAAAAAGTCTCTCCTATGTTAAAACAATACATTTTTGTTTTAATCCTATTGACCAAATGTATGGATAAATTAATGTGCCATCTTATACTATTATTTTTATAATTTGGAACAAACGAGGTTGTCACTTCTTCACTTAAATTAGTATGGTTGTTCATTTATTTGAAGATGTTTTGCACCCAGTAGGGGAAAACGCTTAAAAAATCCTGTAGTTTTGTGTCTGTTGTGGAATTAATAAGTCTTGCCTTTGTAAAGCTATTTTACTGGTCAGAAATCAGTTTCATTCCTCTAGTGATATATATTTATTTATTTATTTACTTATTTATTCCCCTAATTTTAACACGAAAATCCCCTTCAATTATTTTCTCTGTCGAGGCCCGCACTGACGATCGCCATTTGCGAAAAATGGAAATTCGCGGGGAAATTCGGCTAAAAAAAGGCGAACATTCTAAAAATCTCGTTCAATTTCTCGCAGTTAACGTCGGCCATTTTAACCTGGACTGATAATATCTGTATTGTTGTCATGAAATGAAATTTAAAAAAGCAATAGAATAGAATATTTTATTCGATGACAAATTTGTGCAAGCCGACAAAGGAAAACTGGTTTGCTTCAAAGAAAGTTAAGTCCAGTGTGAGCGTTGTATACCGGTCACCCATAAAAATAAAGAAGTCCTTGAATATATCAAACAATGAAACTCAAGTCTCCAGATTTAACTAGAAGTTAAGCATGCTCATATCCTATCGTGTGATAATTTTTAATCCTTCAATTAATTTTGTTTTTCTATTCATTTTTTACAGAAATAGTGGTCCAATGAAACAGATTTTCCATTTAATTATGGTTAATAAATAAGGTAACATACCTGCGCAACCAACTACTCCTTTACTAATACTTTACGATATATACACGGTCGTCTACCACTATTGAATGCAGTGAGCGCAGATGAATGTCGAATAACATTAAAGTCATGTAATATGAGGACGCATGTAATCTGAGGGGGTTATCACGTGACGATCTAAAGGAAGTCAATATTTTTTGTATCTTTTGCCGTGCATGACAACTGGTTCAGCTGATATCCATTTACTCACAAAATGTTTATAGCATATAATGAATTCTAATGTTTAATATTGGCCACCAAAACGGTAACGTCCATAGCGGTGAACAATAAGTGTTGTTCAAATTATGAGTACATTCAGAAAAGTGTTGGATTTATTGTTTCAAGGCTTTGGGCATTTTTGTAACCTTTAAATTGGGAAAAATAATTAGACAATCGGATTTGGAAAGGTTCAGAATTTATTTAGAGCACAACAAAAGCTGAAGAGCAAAAACAAGCTTTAGGGGATTAAATTGATTGACAAAATAATCTTTGATAATTAAATAAAAGAAAATGAGTGTGCTTGAAAAAGCAGAAAGCGTTTTTCAGTCATGTGAGTCCAGACTTGCATGAAGAATGGTATAGTAATGTGACATTATTAGTATGTTATGCTTTAATTGACACGCAAACATGATACACATTATACCTCATAAAATGGTGAGGGGAAAATACCGTTCATCTTATCTGTTTAAGTGTTTACCATATATAACTTGTTATTCAAAAACCCAAAGTTCTTTTATTGCTAGGTTTTGGGGGACTCAATTAATTTAATACTGCACATATAGCATCGTATGTCACCAAATCTGCGTAATAAATAACATGTTTTGTTACTTATATTACACACATTTACGTATCAGCAAGTAAATCTAGACATAGCTGCTATTGAAGTATGCAATCTGAGTAGGATCTTCATACAAATGGTTTAAAACACACCGGATCCCGTATAGCAGTATGGTATGCACATGATGATAATAAATGGTAAAATATTAGACACATTTCCTCATGAATTATAGAATGACATTTCATCTAATGTAACGAGACACTATGTCAAGCAAATTGAATGAAATGATTTCCATAAAGACATTTTTATAAACCTTTAAGACACAAGTGTGTTTCTACTTTAAATAATATACCTCTGTATCATAGCCAGCACTTTAATTTAAGCGACTGGTTTATTGGTTAGTATAACTGAAAAGCTCTAATTCAGAAGTGATATGCACATTTTCTTTTTAAACTCTGGTTAAGGTAAATGTGAAATAATGCTTGAAAGGTGAAAAACAGAAATGTTGAATTGCATTACATATTTTAAGCCTCCAAAAAGCATGCAGATAAATGAATACTTTTCCCACAATATCATTTTCAAAAGTGTCCATAGCTGCTAACTTCTTAAAGTGTCATTTTAAATTTGAATTAATATTTTGTATTTTGGATACACCCTTATTGATGTTGCAGCGCATTGGTAATACATGTATTTTCTTTAGAATTCTAAGAATTCTTCGGAGCAAACTAAGAATCATTCTTAAAGATTCCAAGATGGCTGCTAGAGCATTTCGTTACCGTGAGATCTTCTTTGAAAATGTAGAAAACGTACCAAGAAGACTATTATTCGATTGCGAAAATCCTTAAGAAGGGTTATCCGAGATGGAGTTATATAAACTATATGGGTTTTTTTCCGGCAACTATACTTGCCTTGCTGAATTTAGTTGTTCAATCGCTGGACTTTGGAACGCGTAGAAATTCCCCTCTCTTTTTTTAATTCAGTTACTTTTCTCACTGTATTTGTTTTATGTATAGTTTGGTACATTCTGCTATTATGCCTAGGGCAAGTTCACAGGGGATATAGCATATATAAACATAAGGGTGATGTCACCCGAATTTAGTCTAAATTTGATCTTTTTTTCATTTCATTCCTACTTCGCAGTTATTGTAATATTATATCTTCAATCTTTACTGTAAATGACATTTTAATATCACGCCATGGTAATGATTAAATAATTATACATTCATGTACCCTTCTTTTAATCTTATTTCACTTTTGGTTTTAGCATGGTATCCTCCATACCTGTATATTTATTTGTCTTTGTAATGTCCCCCCGCAAAGAGGGTGTGGGATTATAACAACGCTGTTAACCCGCCTCTCAGTCTGTAGGTCCTCGATACTTATATTTCCGCTCCATATCTATAAGACCGTTTTTTTTGCAGATTGTTATTAAAAAGGTTTAATCCAATGTTACGAGAATATATACGTTGTGCTGAAGAAATGATTCAGTCATGCCAGCTTAATTGCATTTACTTGTCCTGAATATATCAACATAATTGTAATATTCCATATACTTGGGGCATTGAGGATGTCCACATGTAATGTATGAGTTAATGTAAGTAATGGATATGCGGACCATGGTATTAAGGGGCATGTACTACTTATAGTAGTATAAGCATTTATATATCCACTCCATATTCTGAATTTTTTTTTTGAATAAAACATATCCAGAAAATCTCTGAATGTGTAGAGTAATGATAATTGCCGATGGGAAATGCATTCAATGTACACATAAAATAACTTAAATAACAAATAATCATAGCACTTTATTGTAACACCATATATTAATATTTATTTCACAAATAAAGGAATATCAATATGCACATACATTTTTATGCTTACACAAATATATATGCACACTGATTGTGGATGCATTAGCGTTTGACGGCCTTATTACTAAAGATGTTGGAAACTTAGTTATGGCAATATCGTGGGGGCTAAACAAGGCATTCAGGACTTCAGTTGCCAGAAAACGAAATATGGTCACTTAAGTATGAAGCACGTAATGAATGTGGTACAAATGAATTTCTTAATATCATGAAAATAATTGGGCTTCAGGGTTAAACGCGGCATAGAAACAAACCAGAAACAAGAGTCACAGTTATGATGAATGACCCTCGACATCGCGGCATTCACTATTATGTAGCAAGTTGTAATTATGAAAAATGTTACCATAGTAAGGTGTGATCCCATGGGAATGATTTGAACACATGTGAAGAGGAGTAAAATACAATATTATATACCTTATATGAAACACGCCTATATAAAAGCCATGATCCCCTGGGTGTGGCCAGTTTAACCTCATTATTATGATTTTACAACGATTGTAGATGTTTGTCTTATATACCAATATAACACGTTTGGACATGTTTGTATTTGTTGCTAACGATGTATGTATATTCATAATCAGACATTGGTTTGTAACGCAAAGAAATTTCATCTTAATATGAAGCGAGGTCTGGCGTTATCAATTCCCGATTGTAATATCTGATAAGGATTGCCATCTTAAAAAATAATAACAGGTCAGACACATACAGAGTAAGTTTGCTCGATCTATGAAATGGCGAATAGGATTTGATTTATATCACAAATCGTTTGTCTTAAAATTGGACCACAAACCCAAAATCATGTTATCACGTACTAAATTAGAGCATAACACCATTCTATCTGCTAACACAGTGATATAAAGTTGACACCTACTTTATCGCAATTGTTCATGGACGCTTAGTGCTGTAACAAGATGATACCGAACGTGACTTCAAGCAATCGCTAATGCAGCGTATCGCACTGGAATGTCACATAGTGTAAGCCAGATTGCAAATCAAAGGGTCCTATTTAGAGTATTCATTATAGCGATAAAGTGTATACTGACCAAATAATTGCGTATTTACACCAGCACAAATTGAACTGTATAATTAATAAAATACACGATAATTAAAGTGTATGGTCCACTACAAAACATAACACATTTCAAACGTAGTTCTTTTAACCAAGTACTGCATAACATTAACTGAAAATGTGACTGTAGGAAGGTTTGCAGTTTGCGTTGTTTGAGTATAGTTAGACTGTTTCTCGGTCGCCACGACGTGCACATGTTTTTTTTTAAAGCAGGTTACCATCTCAAACTAATATACGTATTATTAATACGGAAATATATTTATTACAAACCTTCTGGAAGAACAGGTAACTGAAGCAGACCATTTTCACAATGTCGAATAGTATACAGGAAAAGTCATATGTGCGATTTGAGGGTTATTTGACCATGTTATCTAATTGTCTTCATATTTGCGGTTATCATTGAACCGATTATATTTATCTGTTAACAAGCATTATTATGATTGGTTGTCATCTGGGGCATATAATGAACGTTCGTCAAACGTTTCATTTATTCAGTATTTATATGAAAGCTTAATCGAAGGTAGATAGAAACTTATAATAACACGATGAAAGTTACCGCATTGATTGTTCTCTGTTGTTCTCTGGGAGCCAATGCATGGAGTTTTTGGAGAAACCCCTGGGTTAAGGCTCGGGAAGGTATAGTTTTATACAGTAATCTTGTAATATATATAGTTATATTTTGATATATGTTTCAAAACTGTATTACATATTTTTCCGTAAATAATATCATTGGTAATATACACTAGTGTGGCATATATACAGACATGAATTAACTTTTTCGAGTATTGTTTGTTCGTGGAAGAATGTTATTTGTGGTAAATGTATTCATTTTGTTCTGACTATGGTTTGAAACTGGCTTGTCAAAAAGCTTGGTCTATTCTTTAAGTATTATTTTAACAATTAAGGAGTCTATGAAAAGATTCGATGTCGCTATAAGAAGTTAAGAATGTTTTAAATTCAACTTCAAAAAGCATAAACAAAATGTTAATAAAAATAACCTCCATGATAATGGTTCTGGAGTATCATTATTCATATATTTACCGAAGAAAATATAATTTGTATCAGCGAGGTGCTGCGACTTGCGACTTGTTAAACCCACATCTCCCAACCTCTAGGTTGGTCATCACAAAATATGCGAAAATCTTTTGAAATGTAATATAGCTGGAAAATACTAGTTTTTAATGGCAAATGAAAAGACAGTGCTTTGAAAACCCTTATTTTGAACATATATAACATAGATTTATTAAATACTTGTGTAATGTAACAAGCATGCATTCATAGTGTACTCTTTTGAGCATCCACCTGTACTTTTTGTGTTTATATATATTTCCCAATTTATCATTTGATTTGTTTGTGCTGTTCTAGGGGTAACAGAGGAATGCCTTCAGATGGCAGCACGTGGCGACTGTGGGTTCTATCAGTGTCTGGAACGGAGATTTTTGTGTGGGAGCGAGGGCTACGCACTCAAGATTGGCCACCATCTCTGTGCTAAGGGTGACGAGATACACAGTCGCTTCACAGCTCAAGCAAGTCGCACTTAATCAATGAATATTTCCACGATTTAAGTATCAAGTTACTTCAAGTTAAAGATAGTTGCTTCTGATTAATTGCATATTGTATGTGTTTTCATTTCTTGCTAACAATATTCGCATTCAACTAGCCTGGGGCATGACATGAACATAATCACATGGTTGGAATTTGAGTGCACCAGAAATAGCAAATTCGATTCTAACAGTGCGTGGACAAGTGATTAACGGCGTATCACACATGTATGTGGGTATGGTAAAAATAAGGGGTTCCAGAGGATTTAAGAGGAAAATGCTCAAGGCAGATATGTTCGTGATAAATAACACATTAGTTGAAGAGTTCCGACATAAAATGAAGATGGTGACATAAACATTAGATCAAACATAAAAAAACGAGTGCATGTATTCTAAATTAACTTTGATCATTTGGTTCAACTTAAGTTTCTAATTACACACGAAAGCATGATTGTGTATTGTTAGGTCAGTGTTCGTTTGCATGGGAATTAATGAAAATAAATAGTGGATCACTTGATATGTAAGTGAGTCAAATATCAACATTCTGCAATATTTTTAAATCTGGTTAAAAGTAAAGGACGGTTTGAAGAAACACATAACATTTGTTTTAACCTAACCAGGATTATAAGTTGCAATTTTTATCAACTGATATAAAACGCGTGTCGTCTTATTACAACAGAAACAGTCAAACAATTATTTTTTAGAATTACACATTTACCTAAAATTTATACTAAATCACATTTTAGGGTAAACGATACATGGAAGGTTCTAAAGCGTGCATCACCAATGCCCTACTCCCATTTTACAAACAAGATTCAGTAAGATGTGATGACGTCATGAGCGAAGGAGCCAGGGCAATGCGCACGTGCAGTTATGAGGAGTTCGCGGGGATGGACGCGTGCACGTTTATACGCGGCAACATGGACGCATACAACGACATGCTTGGAATGGACGAGATTTCTAGACTGATAAGCATGGGTAGCCCCAGGTAAGTGTGTGACAGCAACACGAATATATTGAAACATATGCTGTTATATGCACCAATATCACTAATGCATAGTTTGTATGTTTTCATAAAATTTAATATACAAATTAAAAAATATAAAAGATATTTTATTGTACTTTTATGCTCTTTGTATCCCGAATTCAACATCGGAAACGTCATATTTATTTTTCTAAAATTATTGTCCCAAACTCATTGGAACAGGTTAAATGGCATTCACTATATTAACAGTCACCATATGTATAATGCAACGAAATGTGTATTCACTTGCTCTGAAATTGTATACTTTTTTTGCAGACTGTTAGCGAGAATCTTCCTTGACGGCGCACGTTGTGGTGCCACGATGGCTACGCAAAGGTTCCAGTCAATCACCGGAAGCTTCAACGATTTCGTGGGTGGAGTCAGGGATAGCATTTCAAGTTCCATTACATCATGGTGGTCATAAATTTTGGTTTTCTAGAAGGACAACCTTATGTTTGTTTTACCATGCTTAATGATGTGAAATATGTACTACTGTAAAATAATAATGAGGCAAAACATTCATTGAGTACTTGTGTTTGTTAAATTCGTAATTTGGGTTAGGAGAGTGCAATATTTTTTTCTTATCTTAGGGTTAATTGTACATCTGCCTTTATTAAGGGTTTTGTACGTTGTGATTAGCGGGGCTACAGTTTGTTGATGAAGTTATATTGATTGTGTTGTGTTATGCGTAATCTAACGGAAAATCGGCCAATAACTTAAAAAAACACCATGCGTAAAATCCGAAGATTTATTGTCCAATTAAGCTGTGCCTCTATGATTAAAATCATTTGTGTCAAGGCAATTATAACAGAAATTTCCATGAAGAATATTGTTTGTAATAAACTCCTTTGCATGCCGGATGACCTTATGTTATGACAAAATGTTATCGTACAACGTAGATTGCTATGATGTTTGGTTTTATCGCACAATTTCATATGCTGTGCTAAACGTTTGTACATATAAACATTGAACATTGATTAGGTATAACGTGACATAGATTTATTGAGTTTTATCTGCTATAATTAAAATCTACTTTCGATAGTATTAAAGGTTTTAAGAATAACTTCGCAGTTCACACCTAAATTAACATATACATATGGAAAGTACCTTACTTAAAAGACAACAACAATTTATCAACAAATAATATTCGTATAGTGAAAATTACTTCAACAACCTTATTAGGTATCCAAACACTACACCCTGTCGAATAGTATATTGTTAATTGGAGTTCAGTGTCATGACAGAAGCATCCATGAAGCGTGAGATCATGTAATTTTTCATTTTGAAATCAATCATGTGACACTGTAAATGGTTTATACCGTGTAAATAACGAGTACCTAACCTAAAAAAAACAGCAATACGACTTAATAACGAGCCTATTAACACGTGTATATATCACAATGTACAGATCTTTGGAACGTTATTTAAGAAGCACGATATACATGTTAGTAAATACATTAACAGTTATATGTAAGGCACTTGTCTCATACAGAGAGCAATATTTGTTATCAGACAGTGGATCAGCGCCGCATCCCTTTGAGAATTAACAGACATGCGCATTGAAAACAATCCATCATTTTGAACCAAAATGTCTCACTATAAAACGTTATTCAGGTGTTAATTCACTTTGTACACTGCACTATGTGTTTCCGAAGTGCCTATTGAGACCAAATTATCAAAACGTAATACATCGTAATACACTCTGTGTTGCGTGCAGTCGTGTACAGAGGGGTAATCGTGTGACAAAAAAGATGGCGACGTTCATGCCGAGACAGTATTTATCGCCGTTTTATATCCTTAATTTATTTTATAAAAAATTAAAAAGTCGCTCACTCTTCAGCCATATTAGCAAGAAAGTCATTAGAATTTATTTATTATTTGCTTTACATCTCGACTTTACTCGCTGCGAAATTTCTTAGCGGTGTGAACTGAGTACAGCTCCAAGATGACGAGATGTGAACTGATTACAGCTCCAAGATGACGAGAACTATATTTTACTATGATGTGTCCAGGTCCGCAACTTCTGTTTGCGTTGTTAACGAGTGGTTTTAAAACATGGTGTATTATTTGTTATGGAAGGTCAGTGTGTATCGTGTACCAATTTTGAACGAATCACAATAAGTGTCCATCATAGCGAATATTCATAGAACTTGAGATTATATGCTAATAATCAATGAGGTTCATTACTACCTTATATTCGTTGTCTGCCGTCAATGAATACGTATCAGATGATTTAGGTTGTTGAATGGACGATATAGTACCCACTTGTAAGAGCTATTCATCTTTTTCAATTCAAACTTATGAACCAACGAGAAATGTCTCTGACAAGATTGATACACGTAGGCGCTCTTGTCCCGAATTGTATTTTCTGTAATTGGATGTCTTATCAAAATTTACACAGTAACTTTATTTGTCTTATTTATATATATTCAGTTAATGAACCTTTTATACCAAGGAACAACCCTAAATATATTCGGCACGTCGTCATAATTGAGGATATGTATGCAAATGCCGATCAAAATGGTTATTTTTTTTCCTTACAGTACGAAGCATTAATTAACATACTATCTTTGGTCATCTGCTTTGAAAATAAAACTTTATGTGTTTACATCATATAACGAATTTACCTATATTGTCACAACGAAAGCAATCGCAATTCTTATTCTAATAATCAATGTGTATGCATATACATACATGTCATTTCATTCAGTTGCAAATGAAATACACTAAACAAAGATAAAACCCACACGCGTTGTTTACGTTGACATGGTGTCACACAATACTTGAATCCCCATTTCGATGTCTGAAGCGCTCTGGAAATCGTAAACATTTCATGGGTCTTCAGACAAAAAGGAAAAAAGTCGGTTTGAAATCTCATTTACTGTTGCATTATATCGTTCTGGAAAATAACCATCATTCAACCTATATATGTCGTTTTATCGTCGGAAGTAAAGGTCACTGACAATCCAAATGGAAATCAAATTTGAGACTATGCTACCATTTTCTAAAATGATTCGTATACAATACTATTTTTGAAGAGGGTTTTGAGTGTGTGTTTCTTTCTTTTAAGTAAAAAATGGGTTATTTTCGGACAATTTCAAAAATACTGTTTTGATACGGCATAGAAATTCGCAGTCAATAACAGTGTTTCGGATTTTAAAATACATTGTTGTTGTAAGAATATTTATCGTGATATGTAATTTAAGTAGGAAAACTTGATAATTGTGAGGTATTAAATACACATGTAACAACATGTTATTGACGCTGACATTCTTATAAAACATATATTTTTTAGTAAACTAAGCACGGTTTTATGTAACTTATTGCTCTAATACCATCTTTTACATCTGTGGTGTACACGAAATAGTGGGAGCAGTGGTCTAATGATAGGACGCTGGCTTAGAGATCGAGAGGTCCCTGGTTCGAATCCCGCCCTGACGACTGGAATTTTCCTGAGCAAGAAATTTATCTTACATCTGCTCCTTTCCATCCAGGTGTATAAATGGGTACCTATGAGGGAAATAAGCCAATGTGCCGTGGCTGCATACTGTTAACGGACGACTTATGAGCCAGTGATCGGGGGAAAAATGTGAAGCGCCTTTGAACGCACATTCTGTATGAAAAGGGAGCTATATAAATGTGTTAAAAAAAAATACACCATATAACACGGGGATACTGGCTTAATCGCTTTTTATTATTAGGTAACATAAGCGAAGAAGCATTTAAGTCCATGAAAAAGCTTCATGATCTTGCTCGGAAATTATATTTATCTGACACAATTGATATAAGAAAAGTCACTTGTGGAATAACGGCTTTTTTGTTTTTGATTGGCAACATATTCACACAACACAGAAGCTGTCTTGTATTATATTAGCCGCGCTCTGAGAAAACCGGATTCACCTCATGTGATTTTAAGTGTCGTCCCATATTAGCCTGCGCCGTCCGCACATGCTGATTAGTGACGACACTTTCCGCTTGTATCGAATTTTTCATTCAGAGGAAGTCTCTTTTAAACGAAAATACAGTCTAGGCGGAAAGTGTCGTCCGCACAGGCTTATCTGAGACGACAATTAACGCTCATGCATTAAGCCCAGTTTTCTCACAGCGAGGCTCATTTATTGTGTATAACATCACTGTCATTAAGTCATTAGGAAATCATTATTGGAGTGTAAGCATGAAGTCCCATATACATAATGTTCAAATAATATTTGTTTTTTATTTTGCATTATACAAACGCACATGCACATTCTTAAGATGATAAATGTATAACTGGGATTCGTTTGTCAAAAACCGTACAAAGGGATGTATTATTTGAATATAGTTTGTTTTAAATAATATCATTGCACACTTCCAGCTTGTTCTATGCACGGGATATCGTTCCATACTGTGTTGCTATCATTCTGGTTATTAAAACTACGGTTTTGGCATTCTATATATATATATCTATATGGTTGAGAAAAATTATCAAACACCAACGAATGAATCTTTCTAAAGCACTGGATCCAAAAAAACGGATGCAAGAACAGAACGTAGTAATAATAGATTGGAGAAATATGCTGTTCAAACAGTAATAATTACATATTTTATATATTTTCAATAACTCAATTTCAAGCTGACTTGTTTCCTAATTGTTTGTCGGACGCGCATCAGACATCCTGACAGCAACGACGGATGCAGAAGTGTTTCTTGAAAACAACTCGTGTAATATCCAGAATGTCAGCGTGTGTACTTTCCTTAAAGCGAAGAATGTGTTGATCATACAGGACATGATTGTAAGTATTATTAAAATGCCTGCACTCGGTTTGTCATTTAATTTATACTTGCAATTCCAAATACGTTAACATAGTCATAAAAGATGAACATGTCTTTTTATTAATCAAAGCCGGTAGATGATAATATTGTATTCAAAACTGATTCAAATCATTAACATAATGAGCGTACGTTCACAGTTATGCGAATAACGATGTAATAGCGACATTGCAAATCGTAAATGGAAACTTTCCACGCAAACGTTAGTGCAAAAATGAAAAATGTACGGTCCCTTATGCACAGCGCTAACTCATTCAGTTCAATAACGACACGTGTAGACACTATGGTCCCCACGAAGAAAATACATAAAAGTAAACCTTAATAGAAGTTTGTAATATGCCATCTCATAGTTATATAACTTCGAAACTAATTTGGCTAGTTCATCTTAACTTAGAACGATGGTCTTGTGGTAGGACGCTGGTCTAGAAATCGGAAGATCCATGCTTCAAATGACGCTTTGACCACCGGAATTTTTCAACGCTTGATCCTTTCCACCAAAGTGTATAGATGGGTACCTGAGAGGGAGATACGCCAATATGTCGTGGCTGCGCCAATATGTCGTGGCTGCAAACTGAGCCGAGTGTTAAGGGACGACTTGTAACTAAGTGATCGGGGGAAAATATGAAAGTCAGCTTAACGGTAACATCATTATCAGACTATAAACCCAAACTTTATCTTTTCTTTAACTTGGCAAAAAGATTGACAATGTGTGTATGACCCGTATGTTTTCAGGTTAAGGTCAAAGAATTCTGTGTCAAAGTGATTTGTGTTAGTTTGCCTCTCTCCGTTGATAACTCTCTTGTTTCCCATTAATCTTAGTTTTTTGCTTTTTTGGAGCTGTTTTAACCTTTGAGATTCGGTTTTAAGATACAGTATCAACGCATACTTATAGCTCCTACAATGCAGGTAATAAATACCATGATTTATTTGATGGTTCATTATGAAAATGCAGATATTGTTTAAAATTGTAACCTTTAAGCTTGTGTTATGTTTCAAGCTTAAATCAATAATCCCTCCGTCGCTAACCGTCTTTAATTTGTGTTAACAGGGAACATTAATATGAGGGCGTATTCCAGCTAACGTGCAATTCGTTATTTCTCTTTTGGGTGGGGATAGGGGATAATCTTACTGATAATATAGTAAAATGTTTTCCGATCTATTGTTTTGACAAAGAGTTAAGATATTTTAGTACCGCTTCATAAATAGATGACCTCGCTTAGGTTTTTACATGGATTTGGTGAATGAACCAATCATGTACACTGACATATTTTTAAAGTAAACTTATTTAAATGTAACGGAACTTTCTTATTTTAAGGAATGTGTACACAAATTATTAATTTTCTTATAGTAGAGTTTCGATATGGTTCGCAAACACTGTATGTATTGTTTTGGAATTTAAAAGTTAACCGCATGAATTCGTCAAACGTGTTAAAGTGTTATAATGGATATCGACCATGTAACAGACAAAGTTGCTAACTTGTGTGTGTGTATTTCGAAGTGTATTAGGTCCTTTGCGAGCCAGAGACTACATTATGTATGGACCCGGAATGTGTCCAAGCACTCCTATCCAATTAACTTACTAGACTCACGAAAGTTGGGACGAATGTTGAATTATAGCTGCAATTTCCAGCTATTTTGTTGTAACTGAAAATATTTTTCAATGTTGGTGTTGTGGGGGGGGGGAAGCCGAAGTACCCGGAGGAAGCCCCACCTGCCCGGTATGGTGACCACCAACCAAACTCACATGCTGCCGGGAACAGGAATTGAACACCGGTCGCCTAGGTTAAAAGCGAGTGTACCAACCACTGCGCTAGCCGGACAGCCGTATTTGCTAACTTTGCTTGAATAGCAATGTGTTTCGCATGGAAACGTTCGCTCCAAGCCGTCGTAGAACTCACAGCGACCCCAATCACCTGAATATACTTGAAATACAAGAACTGTTACCTTAAATGAGTTAATTATGTATTAAACAAAACTAAGCAGATTTGGTTTATTTGATTTTTTAAACGTCGTTTTAACACTTATTGGTCATACGTTAATAGAATGTATGTAATCATATACGAACTTATTTTGAAGGTTTATGTTATATCTTTTAAAGCGGGACTGTACGATTTTTATATGTGTTAAATTTTAATATATTTATAAAAATTATGTTACGATGACACACAATAGGCAATACAAATTATACATTGAAGACGAATTTCATAAAATTCAGCAAAGACAAGTTAGAGCTGGTTAAAGCCGATGCCGACACTTTTACTCGTATTTGTTAGGAAATAAAATTGCGTCTTTGTGTCGTATAAACGAATCTGCACTAAAACTAAATTTAGATTCACATTGTACATGCATTATATATATGCTGGCGAATTTGGCTGGAAGCCATTTTCAATTTCAGATTTAAATATCTGGCTTATTTCGCATTTTTCGACACATGTTCTTCTTAACTTTTATTTTAATTTATATTGAAATATATATATACTAATTTTTAACACATTTTATAAAAAATCTTAAATATTTGACAAAATCGTACAGTTCCGCTTTAAAATGTGATTTAATATTTACAATTTTCAATTGTAAAAATTATTTGCAAACATCTTGTATCTTAGAAAACAGCGAACGTATGCACAATGTCCCGGCAACAAGAATAAAGTTGGTGTATTAAAAAACACACTCTAACGTTAGACAAACTATTGTTTATTGTTATTGAAAGTCGTTCATCTCGTTCCATTCAACTTTCTGCACGTTGACGAAGAAAACGTATGTCCGCAGAGGAAAACAATATTGATTGACTAGATTTCCCTTCTATTTACGTAACCCACACAATATAGCAGCTGTCATAACATATTTGTCTATTATATGATTATCTTTAAGTGAGGTGTTTCTCGAAAAGATGAAATTGTAAGCTAATTTTGTATTGGTATATATTATTTTGTTAGCATAGAGAAAAACCGTACTGAATTGGATAACACATTTTAGCACCAGGAATAGTAAAAACCAACATATTGTAAGTTCGTTTAATAAATAATACTACAACATTGAATTGTTGTAATGATATTAAAGCAATTGTTTGGACAACTTACGCATATGTTTCATTGTAAAAATTCATAACTTATACAACTGATAAATAAAAGTTTAAAACAAATAAATATTGGTTCCAGTAAGCAGACGCGTTGTAGGAGAACACATGAATTCGTATTGAAAAAAAAACGTTAACTGCGAAGTTCAGCAAAATAACCTAATATTATTCCTTTTGACTGATTACAGTCCCTTTTACCACTTAAAGAATAAAGTGTCCTTGATTTTGGACATGGGGATCTTTTAAATAAAACAAATTGTTTTCGGCTTAGCTGTCTAAGCTTACCTTTGACCTAGTAATACTGCGATACTTTATTGATCTGGAAAAAGTAATACCCATCGAGTTGGATAAATTTTCTTTATTGACTGAATGCAAACGTACTGCCATTGTTTTACGTATACAAATAGCTTTTGCATTCTTCTTTTTGAATTACATTCAATTTTACATAATTGTATAAATACGAGGTTAAAATAATATAAAGCGGTTAAAGTCTGTGCTTATGAAAAACCTAAGCGAAATAGTAATACTAGTTATATCATTTATGTTCAAGCATATAGCTACTAGTGTATTGTATCAATGTGTGAAACTAACATCGTAGGTTCGGACCGATTTGGATCCCCCTATTTTAAATATATACTACAATTATACCTAGCGTTATGCTAATACACACGAATCAATTCGCGTGCAAAGCAAAACAAATCCAGAGAGTTCAATAAACGGGGAATTAAAATTGAATAAACTATTTACAAATGCATTGGGGTCGCACTTCAGAAAGGAGTGGTTACAATTGCAATCTTCCATCTATTTCTTCGGTATGCTTTTAAATTGTTTAAATGTTTTTTAATATCTTTCTGCAAGTACATTCTGACGTAAATGTATCGTTATACATTATATTATAACTTTGTACTAATTATATACATTTGCCTCATGAAACAAAAATTGTTACTTCAGGTTAGTACAAAGTTATACTACATTAAGTTACTTTTTTTTTCTTTGCGTAGCATGAATACACAAATTGTAATACTAATTATACGTATAGTACATGATATATATGGTGCGAGAAGACTAGTTACAAATCAACTTGGTCCTCTTGTGATTTAAATTGTGCATGTTATCTCAATATGTATTTAAACACTGTCTTGTTTAAGTCGTTTTATTTTCATTCAGTCTCGAATATGTCAGAATGTATTATATTAATACAACTGAGTCGAGGCTGGATGGCAAGCGATAATCTATTTCTCACATCAAATACAGCTTGTCTGTGGTTTGGTCGGTAACCTATCGGAACATAGGAAAACAATTGTGTTTCTATAGCTTTTCTTGTGTAATCAGTTAATCACACTTACAGTTTGCTGAACACATGAGGTGTTCACATCGAATTTTAGATATCTTGTAATTAAATCAAGTGCACGTCACTGATAAAATGCAACGATCTGAATTGGTGTTAACATACCGATAAATGTATCAATGTAATATCCATGTTGATTACGTTGGTTTTAGTACAAACCGTCAAGATTAAGATGAATGATGTCTGAAGCTGGCTATATTGTATCTTAATGTAAATTTCCTCGCGCCTGTTATTGAATTCATTATTTTTTTATCTACTCATGCAACCGCGTTGTGAAGCATTGATCTATATTCTAGCTTATGGAAACGTTAAAGTGTTTTATCATATTTGAAGTTAAACTGTAAAGATATCATATGCAAGAGTATAAGGTTGTTCTACTTATGATATACCGGCTACTTACAGAGCATTAAATAATAGGTTTTGATGGACATTGACTATAACAATAAAAACAAATCATATAACCAATAATGTAAAAACAGTATTACTGTGTTAACTCATGTAAAATAAAACAAACAAACAAAAACACCAGAAAGCGATTAAAAACCGTTTGAAGGCATTTTACGTGTATTGTATATGTGAATATATTTATATTATTCAATATATATTTCTCAATCAATATGTTAAATATTTATATAATTTCCTGTTTGAGCGCTTACCAGTAATAATTTTCATGATATCACTGATTATTTGTATTTATTCGTTTTTCTTATAATTTGTTAGTTCACGTTTTAGTTTTACCTTAAAGACCTTGGGACACACAGGGTCATTTTTCAAATAAGTTAAATATTGTTATCTTGTTGATAAGACGCTAAACCTATACACGGATTTAGATCACTCATCATGCAGAGGTGGTTGTAGTTTGGGTAATCAGAAGGTTTACAATATAGTGATAGTGTATATATCTATATGAGAATGATCTTTAAATTGTAGACGCATAAATACTGGTTTATTCCACGTTGGGTTGTTGCACATTTACACAGTTGAAAAGCTTTTCGTCGCTTGATCCCATTTGTATGCACGCCTCACTATAACAAGAAAGATACAAATATGTCGAAAAAATAAGACCTAAGCGTTGTAAGTATATTTATACCAAATAACGATATAACCAACGACTGATATTACTATGCAAACTGTAAATACATTAAATGACCGCTTACACCTATGAACATTACAACAGTTTGATAAATAGGCTATATTCCGTAAGTATTATTATTACATGTTTACGTATTCGTTATTGCTAATACATATTAAGGTAGTCATTTGTGTTCTTTTAATTAAATATACAAATAAAACAATCGAATAATTCTTATCACTTGGCGATTGTTCGTTGATAAGCACACATTCGATATAATAAAGTTCAAATATGCAAAATACAAACACACGGAAACAGTTTAATGCTGTTGTAGAATAGACATTTGGTTATGAATACTTAAATTACATATGTCTCTACCTGATTGGATGCAATTGGAGCGTCTTTGTTGTAGTTTAGTTATGTAGCCTTGAACTCAGTATATATATAGACCTATTTTTTGAGGTCATCTTAGTTTGAACCACAGGACATAACGTCACTAATAAGCTGTGCGGACTGCACAGGCTAATCTGGGACGACACATTTCGAACATGAATAAAGCCCGGTATTCCCAGAGCGAGACTCATATATATGTAGGCTTTGAGCGTGTATAAATGTATTTGCTGAATAAAAGTTGTTGTTGTTGTTGCTGTTGCATACATAATTCCCAAACATCACGAACTCGTTTAATTTCTACGCATTAGAACTCCAAATCTTTGTTTATTAATCAATACACAACGAGATATCGAACATAATTTTCTATTAAAACACTGTTTGTTGGATAGTTGTAAACGCTTAGATCAAGACATGTGAGGTTTTCTCCCATATAAGAACATTAGGCAATGTTCATTTACATATATGTCTATACTTAGTACTTTCTCTCATTAAGAATCAGTTTGACCTGTGGGATATGTAAGAATATTTTACCGTTTTTTTCACCATCAGACTCGAGTACGTCCTTAAGAGACTTTTCGAAAAAAATCAACAATGTCCCGCATTTAAGTGTTGGTAATTGCTTGAAAATTTAAATAGCTGAACAAGTTGTGGCTGCATTAGCGTCTGACGGCTTAATAACAAATGTGTTCACAATTTCATGGCGGCAATATCCTGAGTGTTCCACACGACACATGACATGCAAGTACTCATCTGACTTAAGTGTTCCACACGACACATGACATGCAAGTACTCATCTGACTTAAGTGTTCCAAAAGACACATGACATGCACGTACTCATCTGACTTAAGTGTTTCTACACGACACATGACATGCAAGTACTCATCTGACTTAAGAGTTCCACACGACACATGACATTCACGTACTGATCTGACTTAAGTGTTCCACACGACACATGACATGCAAGTACTCATCTGACTTAAGTGTTTCACACGACACATGACATGCAAGTTCTCATCTGACTTAAGTGTTCCACACGACACATGACATGCACGTACTCATCTGACTTAAGTGTCCCACACGACACATGACATGCAAGTACTCATCTGACTTAAGTGCTCCACACGACACATGACATGAAAGTACTCATCTGACTTAAGTGTTCCACACGACACATGACATGCACGCACTCATCTGACATAAGCTTGTTGGCAAGGAAACTCTGTTTATAATGACTTTATTATTCAATATGGAATCGATGTGATACAAAAAAACTTCAAAATAACACTTAAAAACTGTTAACAAAATTATTTTTTTCAATTTATTTGGGTGTGAAATAATTGAAAGGGTTTTGTAGAATTGTATAATATGCACTTTCGTGTTAGCGTGTTTCCGCACCTTTGACGAAGTCAATATGACCAAACAAAAACAAAACGAAATGGAATAAACTTATATAACCTCGAGGCAATCTTTCAAGACGTGCTCTCATTTGAATCAATACGTCAAAGGAGTAAATTAATGTGTAGTCTAATCTTGATTAATGTCGTCTTTGATTTGTTTATGCAGCTATGTTAACGCTGGAAACAGTATTGCACACACTGACACCAGATTGAGCGATAGTTTAGTCTGGCAATGCAGTAACACTACATTGTAAAACAGTATATATAGTTGATTGAATGAGACACTGGTCACATGTTACTATGAGAAAAGTATGACGGAAATAGGTATTGAGGGGAACTTTTCAACAAAAGCTGAAATCAAGAATGACTTCGAATATGGGGTTTTCATATTTAAAACAAAAAGATTATTTTTGCTAATTTGTTTACGACAAGTCGCATTAGACATGAGTAAGTGTGGCCTCTTGGTTTATTAAAATGTTCTTGATTGCTTTATAGGACTCCAATTAAAGTGGTAGTTTTTATTGGAGTTAACTTTGTAATATTTACACTTCATAGTTCATTTGTAAGCGAAAATGATACCTGGTAGATACAAGTATTAAAATATTAATACTTCCAATAAGAATCGTCTGAACTAAAGCAGTGATTTTTGGTTCTCACAAACAAGCAAATATTTGTTTCTGTATAAAAAACAAACGGAGATAATGAAATGACACAGACATAGCGACAATGTTACATATATCCATGTATTACGAATGTAATAACTAAAGTACTTTCAAATGATTACGGTTTCGTTATTGGCATATTATGTAGATTATGGAAACAGAAGGAAATGTCAGAGATCGTTAGACACATTTGATTTATGAATTGTGTCTAGCAACGAGATAAACTTGAGTGTGTACACTAACAAGAATTCAAGATGTATCAATATATATCCCACCATAAAATAAATTTCAACGTTTTGTCATTCACATTTAACGAAGGAAAACAATCACTTATCGTATTTTGGACAGAACTAATAACTATCTCACTCAGACATTAGACGGATAATCATTTTGCAATTCGAAATAGATGTTCATTGCATTGCCAAAACGTCATTATGGACAGCCAGTTTTCTTTGAGAACTTAAATTCGCTAACTTGGGCTCTTACATACATGTTTGCAATTGCATAAAAACGGTATATAAAAGCCCGTTGCTGTAATGAATTAACAAAAACTCGGCTGTTCATTCCTGCTGATTGGTCCTTATCTCGGAGAAATGATGTTAAAAATGAATCATTCTTCTGTAATCATAATTTGGGGAAACAGACGACATAAGGTTAATTAATTATATAACAGAAACATAGAAATGTATATCGTTAAATGTAAAAATCGGACCAAACAGGTATAACTTGAGACGTAAACACGTTTCTCAAGATTATTATTATGGAATTGTTTTGAATAACGGAGATTATTGCAATTGGATTTATTGTGGAACTTAGCGTAGTATATGTTACATAGCATAAAAGAGGTTTAGGCCAGTACACATTTGGAATAAAAACTGTTGCATTATGAAATCAGGACGTCCTTGGCATCTCAAATGGTTAATTGTTAAACAGTTTTAAAACATAACATATGTCCATGATAAGGTAAATAGTGTGCATCAATTCATTTATATGTCTCCAACAAAAGCTTGTTTATAATTAATCCATCTTGTTTGTTTAGTACGAAATCATCATTGAATGATTAGTCGTAATGCACCTGTCATTAATAGATATTGTCAGTAATGATATGTGTTTGTTTCTTCGTTTATCTCACACAAATTTGCAGATTATCATTAAACAGGAAATTGCGTGTACTTGAACGAACGCCCCGCTGAAAATAAAACATTTACTTGTCGTATTTTGGACGAAAACTTTATAACGATAACTCAGACATAAGACATATCCTCATTTATTGTTTAAATATTCATCGTTAGTATTGACGACATTTCAGAGTAATTTTGCAATTCTAGATCGATAGCCAGTTTGAGCGATTAAATGATCCTGAGTAATGGTAATTGCCAAAACATCATCATGGACAGCCAGTGTCTATGAGAACTTAAATTCCCGTTAACTACTGATCATTTTCTTTTGAATGGTTATAATCAATTGTTAAGAATTTTCCGGATTTTTCATGTTTTACATTATTGTATTATTTTTCTTGTCGACATTTTTTGATATTGGGTTTTCGATTTCATTATCACGATGAACAATTTTTCTATTACCCGATTACGTTAACTGAACATAAAGCAACTAATACTAGCTTTTTTATTTTTCATGGAATGCCCTTTTATAAGTTGATTGAGTATACGTTGAAACTTGAATTATAAATGTGTCTTGACATTTAGTTTGGTTTCAGTATATAGTATATATGAGGTTACAATATTCTGATGTAAGTGTTTAGACTAAGAATTAAAGGTAGATGGAAACCTCATTAATCTGCACATTCATGTTTTATAACGATATTACCCAGGCAGTGTCTGTGTTTTAAATGTAAATTCAACATAAATAATAGTATTTACCACCCTGGATTACTGTATTTCTAAGTATAATACCACATATTGTGAACGAAACCAATATTTTTGTCCGATAAATCCAGCTTGAATAAAAACTTCTTTTGATATGAACGAAATACTTTTAAGCTCTAAGAATAATATTGACTTGCTGCAATAGTGTCTGACGCATATTTGTGAACATTGGTCCACTACATGTTGGAGGCACTTTAAAATTGGTTTATACGGTTTTCCATTACACAAGTAATTCGTAATATTTGCCCCTATAATATAAATGTATAAGTGCTCTTACATGACCAATGCCCATCGTCACTATTAAATTGAATAGACATGTATTCAGAGTGCACCAATGAAAAGAAACTTACACTTTATTGATCCATTAACCCTAAGTCCACAGGCTTCAATTAGCTGCAAGTGAAGAATTGCAAATGAAAACTTTAAATGGAGTAAACTCTCATTGTTTACTTATTTTCGCTTATGGATTTAATAAAGCAAAAAACANTATTGAAATATATATTGAATTATTGCAAAACATCGAAAAGGCAATCACATACTCACGTGAGCGAGTGGATGCACTACGCGTACAATCTCGAGTAATGTATTATTTAAATGTCCACATTTATAGTTCGTTCGAATGGGGTTGGGAGAAGCTTTCTCTGTTGCTAATGTTACCAATTAAGGATTGCACTCTGAGAAAACGTCATGTTCAATCGTATGGAAAGACACGAAGGGGAGTGAACGCTACGTTAACGCCATGGAATTCGTTTGCATATCTCTATTCGGAGATTTGTTATGACTTAAAGCTTCGAGCTATACAATGCATTCAGTTGAATATTCAATTGAATTATACGTTTTTAAAAAAACAACGCTTATCAACCACTATCTTTTAGAATACTAAAAGACAAATTGACATTTAAAGTCAACATATTACACTTGGTAACGTTATGTATACCCCATGTATTTAATAAACAAACAGTTACAATATCAGCAGTTTGTGCACTATCAGAAGTATCCCTGCATATACAAAAACAATTTACAATGACACCGCAATGATTTTTCGCCATTGCTGTTCGAGTATTTTTCATGTATTTTCAAGATAGTTTGAATAGCTTGTTTATCGGTAGTATTCTCTAAGGCTTTCTTGTATTACATCCAAAAAAGAAGAAGGCTAGAACAAATCACAGAAGTGAATTAATGTTGTCTAGCAACTGTTTATTTCGTGCACACGAATTCTAGATGTGTTTGTTGAACGGGATATTTTATGTGAAAAGATGAGTTATGCGTGAGATATATTGCGGTGGCATTTTTCCGTGTTTATTGAATACTCAACTGAATGTTTTTTTATACATCGAAGCTAAATTAAATGTCATACACATCTCCGAATAGAGATATGCAAAACGAATTCCATGGCGTTAACGTAGCGTACACTCTCCCTCGTATCTTTCCATACGATTTCACATGACCTATTCTCAGGGTGCAATCCTTAATAGGTTGCATTAGCGACAGAGAGAGCTTCTCCCAACCCCATTCGAACGAACTATGAATGTGGACAATTAAATAATGCATTACTCGAGATTGAACGCATAGTGTAGCAGCGTGTCTCACGTGCGTATGCGATTGTTTTTTATGTTTAACACTAATTCAATATGTTTCCCCATTGGTGCAAACAGGTACAATGTGATATGTAATTTCAATGTTCCATGTTACCTTTTTGTACAAAGGGAACGATATAATTCAATATATAAATGCGCAGAGCACTTTTGATAATACAATTATCGCAGAAGTCTATCTGCTTAGTTGAATGTTATAAAACAATAACTTCTGTGTAAAGTAAATTGAAAATGTTTTCTCTCGATCTAAATGTTTTCAGATTCAGTTTCATAAACGAGTATCTAATGACTGATACGAGTATTCATAGTCTCGCATTTTTGGTGTGTTTTGAATTATTAAATCCATAAGTACTTGCGAATAAAAAGGAAACAATGGCAGTTTATTCCATTTAAAGTGTACGGTTTCATTCTTCACTTGCAACGAATGCGTCTGTAATATAATTAATTAACCTTGTATTATTTTTAAAGCCAAGTTGTGATTACTTAAGAATGATTCATTTAAAACATCATTCCTTTGAGATAAGGAAAGCTCAGCACGAGTGAACAGCCTATTGTTTTAATTCATGACAGCAACGGGCTTTTGTATTCCGTTCATGCCATATTAAACTTGTATTTGGTAGCCCAAGTAAGCGAATTTAATTACTCATAAAAGACTGGCAGTCGATAATGACGTTTTGACACTTAAATGACCATTCTTTTCGATCATTTAATCCCTCAAACTGGCTATCGATCTTGAATTGCAAAGTCATTCTTAAATGTCGTCAATACTAATGATGAAGTTTAAATAAATAAATTATTATCCGTCTAATGCCTGAGTGAGATCGTTATAAATTGTTGTCCAAAACACGATAAGTAATTGTTTTCCTTTGTTAAATGTGAATAACAAAACGTTGAAATGCGAGCAGCCTTGTTCAAATTTATTTTATGGTGGGATATATATCGATACGTCAACAAGTCTTGTTAGATGCACACAATCAGGTTTATCTCGTTGCTAGACACAATTCCTAGATCAAATGAGTCTAACGATTTCTGACATTTCCCTCTGTTTTCGTTATCTACTTAAATTGCCTATAAAAGAAACCGTAATCATTTGAATGAACTGTAGTTATTACATTCATTGAACGGGATCATGGGCATATAGTATCCGCTATGTACTTAATTTGGTATACTACACGCTATGTAAATTATATATTCACAACTAAGAACTTTTCACGTAATTCATCGTAACGTATAAACACTGGATCAGTCCATCATATTGTGTAATACTTAATCTTTGGTACATTAACTCATTTATTCGTCAAATTGTTGTCACCTAATTCCGAATAAGTTTAATGTTACCATTGAGTCAACAACTTACTTCTAATATGAAAAAAGGAACGTATGACCTTCATCATAAAATATAGTAAAATACTAAGTTGCGAACCTTATGAATCATCAATATATATTCAAAACATATTGAATTCGTTTATAAAAAGGTTTTCCACTTTCTTGGATAAGATTAATCTCGTGAGTTCAGGCCTTTATGGGTCATTCGTTTGCTCTTAAGTTTAAATGTGCTTCGACTGCTGACATGCAGCTGCTAGATTTGTTTTTTTTTAAACATGACATCGTTTATGTGTTTTTAGTGTTCTGTTTTTCCAGAACCTAACCAATTGCTTCTTGGATAACTGAGAAAACTTTTGTTATACGTATTTTTATTTATTTTTTGACACGGAATAACAAAATATTTTAACTCCTAATAGACCCATGCTGGTCTTCGTAAATGTATCTCATCTCCTCGACACATTACGACTTCCCACAATGCAAATCTTAATTTGCAGCACTCGAAGCACTCTGCGAATCCCATTCGACGTATGCATGTGGACAGTACGATAATACATTTTCCACTAGTGTGCAATCTGGAAAAAGTATGTGATTGTGTTCTCGATGCCTCACATATAATTCAATAGATCAACGCACGTGACATTTCATTACCACTCCTTATATACTGAACTGCAACCAGCCGACGGATGTCTAATTGACTATCAAAACGAGTTCTGTTGTAAAGAAATATTCCAACTCAAGTCAAAAAGAAATGTTCTCAACCTTGATCAACCTTTACTTTACTTTGTGACTGACATGAAGAGCATAGGAATTTTTGACAAATTTATAACAGCCTTTCCAAGTCAAATGCGTGTGAGATAAATTAAAGAAATACAGACTTGTTAAATTTTTAATTAGTCGTTTATGCAAGAACAGGAAATATTTAATGTTAAATTAAAACCTAAAAATACGGGTAGCGGCTTAAAGAAATAAATATAAATGACACCCTCGTAAAACAACCCATGCATTCCCATTGCGGTATGGAATGTGTTAATTTATTTGGCATCATTGAGTAAATGTTAAAATTGTAATGCTATAACAAAGACTGGTTCCTGATACAGGCTCTGTCATGGATAGACGAACGCCTTTTTAACTGGTCAATAATGTATGCTAGTAAATATCTATATGTCTTTTTCTGATTGTAGGGAGTTACAAAATATAATATTTAGTAAATGTATTCCATCTTCTCAACTCATTACAATGTTTCCCACTGCATTTGTATTTGGCATTATTCGTAACCGTTGGTTGTTATCCAAACAACTTTCGCGACTTGCATGTTGACAATTCGATAATGTGTTATCCAAAAGTGTGCAATTATTGCAAGGTAAGTCTGACAAAGCGTTTGTGCGCGTAGTCTCGATATGCCACAACTAATTCCATGTATTAACGTACAATAATGCAATCCGATCATGGCGATCTAATTACTTAAGGATATACTCCATCAAGTAACTATAGAATAATCTTTATAAATAGTGTGAAAATATACTGAGTGAACGTTGTGACTAAAAAAGAATCCTGACTTATCTAACAAAATGTCTTTCAAAATAAAATGAACACGAAATAAAGGGAAGCGTTAAAGACCTGTTTAATTTCCCTGGGGTAGTTCATTCAAGTACAAGCAATTTCACTTTAAATTACAATGTACAAATCATGGTTAAAATTAAAGAACAATAACAAAAATGTCTATATCTTTAACAACCCGCATATTTTTACTGTAGTTTTGTTTAAACATATTTATTTCAAACAATACACATAGTTTTACATTGAAGTACATACAACATGTATACAGTTAACACGTTTGAATATGATGAGAACGGAAGACAAAGTCTTATATAGTTCTTTTCCCAATACATATACAATTACATGTTGTCAGACGAACAAGGTTGTTTTTTTATGAAAACACAATAATAATAGAATGAAAAAAGAGAAACTCCGAGTTAAAAGTTTCATTTGTAAAAAAAAAACAGGTAAAAGATTGACCTTTGAAAGGTGAAGGAAAGAGATTGGCAGAGGACTGGGAAGAAAGTAGACGACGTTTAGAAATACTTGATTAGGGCGAAGGAGGAAAAGAAGGTTGAGAGTCGTTCTGTAGCATATTTACGAATCAAATCGTTTGCTATTAACAATAAATTTGAGAACTGCATCAGCTATTTTAGTATTTGTTAAGAAGTCACGAGTGCTGTCACCATTTCGAATATTTTCAATGCAGGGAAAACAATATACGGATATTGAGTTAAAAAGTTCGCCGCGAATATGTACATACTGAGTGCATTCGAGAAAGTAATGTGCCGTCGTTTTATGACGCCCGCATTGACATAACAGGGAAGTAATAATATTGCGCCTGAAAAGATGCTCATTTAAGGCATTACACTTTGTTCTTAGGCTCGTGTGTAACATTTGGGATCGTCTTTCGCCGTATAAAAACAGGGGATTTGCAATCGGTCGATCTATATTAATGAGCCTTTTTAAGGACTGGATCGATTCCGCGTTTTTGACGACATCGGGAAGACTATTCCATTCAGATACAGTGGACGGTAGAAACGAATTTGAATACAATGACGTTCTCGCTTGAATTGTTTGGAGATGTGAAAAATTTCGTAATAAGTAATTGCTGCTCGACCCAACTGTTGTGGGAAAAAGAGACTGTAAGTAGTTTGGAAAATTGTTCGAGTTTATTTGTACATTAATATTAATTTATGTTTGCGTCTTTGTTGACTGATAGTTTCCCACCCTAGCTCATTATAAAGATCTTCTAATGATACTAAGCGTGTACATCCGGATGTTATTCGCGCGGCTTCGATTTGAATTTTTTCTAGTTCATCTTTTTCATATTGCGTTCAATTATTAAATACAGCGTCTGAGTACTCAAGGATTGGTCTTATACACGATACATATATTTTCTCGAAAGTTTTTCTATTAAGCATTATTTTTAATCGACGCATTATATGAACTCGTGTCCATGCCTTTTCCTCAGTGAAGGATGCCATGTACAGTCATTGGACATAAACACACCTAAATGTTTATGGACATCAACAATAAAAATATTAACGTTTTGCATATTCAATGGTGAATGAGTTGGTTTATTTATTTTGCGAGAAATTAGCATTGATTCGGATTTTGAGGGCTTAAAGCATACCAACCATTTTTCAGCCCAGTTGGAAATTTTATCGATATCTGACTGCAATACGGCTGCAGTAGAGTTAGGTGAATTCACGACCACGAAAAGACTGGTATCATCAGCGAACAAATGTTTGTGTGCATTAATATCAGTAATAATGTCATTTATGTATACTAAAAACTTAAGTGGTCCTAGAATAGAGCCTTGAGGGACTCCGGCGACAATTTCAATAGGGGTTGAATGTGATCCCGGTTATATAACTGTCTGTTTACGAAAAAGCAAGACAAAAACGATAAAAGATTTCCTCGAATTCCTGCTTGTTGTAATTTGCATAATACACCTGTGTGCCATACTTTATCAAAAGCTTTTCTTATATCGAAGAATACAACTCTGACCTCAAGGCCATTGTCTAGGGCTCTGCAAAATGAATTATAAATATATGTAAGCTGGTTGACAGTGGAGTCACCTGGTAAAAAACCAGATTGAGTGGGTTCAAAAAAAGCATTCGCACGAAGAAAATTAAAAATGTGTTTATGTAATATCCTCTCAAAGATCTTCTTAGTAGTATTTAACAGTGATATTGGACATTAATTAAACGCTAAGGATGGATCACCTTTTTGAAAATTGGGCATACATTTGCAATTTTCCAACAAGAAGGCATTTTGCAAGTATTTAGACAAGAGTTAAATAAATCACACAAAGGGTAGCTTAATTGATGCATTGCCTCTTTGAGGATTCGGTTATCTATTCCATCGGGACTGGATGCTTTTCCTACTTTTAGACATTTAATTGAGTCAATGACCTCCTCCTGTGTTATAAGTATAGACTGAAGACTGTTGCATAGGTGGAAGATCGTGATTGCTTTCATCAACTGAACACTGACTTGCAAAGTACTTGTTGAGCATATCGGCTTTACGTATATCCTCCACTACAAAATTATTGGTTTGATCATCGTAAAGAGGCGGAATTGTGTTATTTGTTTTACTAGGAATAAATGTTCGAAGTTTTGTCCACCAGTCTTTAGCGCAAATATCGGATGACTTGAGCTTCTGTGCAATACTGTTAAAATAATAAATTTTCGAATTACGTAGAAGTAAAACAACCTCATTCCTGACATGACGGAAATTTGACCAATTCATAATACAATTAAATTGCTTTGCTTTGCGGTATAGGCGTTTACCGTGACGATTTTTTTTCTTTATGTTATTGTTTATCCACGGAAGATTTCGAGTACGGATACAAACATTTTTGTTTGGAATACATGTGCTTGCTATGTGCAATATTGTTTTAGTTATACTTTCTGCGTAAATATCAACGTTCTCGCATTGTAGTAGATCCCAATTGGTATCCGACATTCATTGTCGTAGTTTTTGATAATCCCCAATGTCATAACGCCAGATATGTCGATAAAACGTTTTACATCTGGGTTTTGTAAATTTTAAGGTAACAAAAACAGGGCAGTGGTACCGAACAGTTTGGTCTGAAAAGGGTTCGCCTGTTCCAGAAAGTAGTACGTTATTCCGATTGATGACAAATATTAAGTCAATTATGGAAGATGTTTGTTCAGTATACTGTGTTGGTTCGTTAATAAGTTGCGTTAGGTCATGTTGTTGATATAACTCATTAAGTTTTCGTGCCAACGATTAAGCGAGAGCATTAATATTAAAATTACCTATTATAAAAATATCATTTATTCGTGTTTCTCTGGCTAGCGCTATGGAATCTTAAATAGAATGCATATATGATCTATCCGCACTAGGCGGTCTATAAAATACGCCAAAAAGAATAGATTTATTTCTTGAAGGAAACACTTTAATCCATATACATTCAACATTATTTAATTCAAGATCATTTCTATGTTTGAAAGCAATACTTTTGTTTACGTAAATAGCAACGCGACCATGTGAATCGAATGGTCGATCCTTACGAATTGGTTGGTGAAAGCCATTAAAGAAGAGATCAGTAGATGGGATTGAACTATTTAACCATGTTTCAGTAAAACCAATTATATCAAATTCACGTTGACCTGTGTAAAGAACATCTAATTTCTGTTTAAGGCTTTGGATATAATAACGAACAAAACTTAAGTGTTTTTTTGCTGAATCATGGGGATTTGATAAAGAACTGGGTACATCTGTGTTAAGAGATGCATTAGACAAAGAGGGACCTGGGTTCGGATGTACATCACCTGACCGTAATAAAACTAAAGAGATCCAACAGCATGTTAAGACAACCAAGAAGCGTTTTAGTAGCTTCTTGAGAAAAATAATATCAGTATGTATGTGTTTTCCTATTAGGAAACGTTTACATGGATGTTCATTACTCAGTGATATGTTTATAGACTGGTGTACACTAATTTGTAATGAGAAGAGGCTGGTAACGTAATTGGCATGCGTATAACAAGTGTATGAATAGTGAAAAAAAAACGTTTACTGGTCTCTGTTTAATGTACGACATAATAATATGCTCAAATAAATACGAGATGAGCCAGAAACGCTGACATGATACGTTGGTTGCATTTGACAGTAATGTCATAATGCGACAGGGTTGACGATAAGATTTGAAAACGCCGTTTGCTACAGAACTGCTTCGAATAGGAGCTTGAGATATGAGAGAGATTAGAAAATAGGAAAGGAAGGAAGGAAACGATAAAGGATGGTGATATATGGTATCATTTTCATGATATTTGAAGTTATGTTGGGTGTATAAATAAGCACATGATAGTAACCAAGGACTGACAATTAAAACTGGAACTATTACAATTATAAATAATATACGTGAACAGAACAATTAATAGAGTTTGCAAATGGGTATAGTAAGCGTCAACATAACGATGATAGTTTACGATAGGGTACACTTACAAGTATAATAATGTGAAAGCATTACGCAGAATGCAGCAATATAGTGATACAATACAATAATGCAATATAACAGTGTATACAGTGTTACAGTAATTATAATGACATCTGCTACATCGTTTTGTTTATATGTCATTTTACAATAACATTTATGTACAAGCGCAGACATCACACAATCATATACACACACACATACAATACAAGTTTACATCACTTAAGATGCATCATTGCACAAGTCATTTAGATTAGACTTATAAGGTGCAGTGCCCGGTTAAACTTATTAAACATTCGACATACATTGTTTTGATTGTCTTACTAAGATTATTACACTATATTGAGAATCTAACTGGAAACGAAACGTTAGAGTCTCAGCGTGTATTTAACATTTTTCTGACATAAGAACACAACTCATTGATCGAAATATTACGTTATCGTAATTAAGCTAAGACTGTGTGAGTTGTCACTTAAAAAGTCTGGGGCCGCACATTCGCTATGAAATGATAAAAAAACATGATATATCGTATTTGAAATAACAATTGACTTGTGATATTTTGTCAGGCAATATGTTATATGTACATGTGTTATGTTAAACGCAATGACAATATAAAATATCGTATTCCAACAAAGATTAACAGATGAACATTCTCTATTTAATGTACCTTTAAAATGCTAAATATAACATATTAGTATTTATAATATATAAATAATAAACACATTCAATGTTTTTCCACATGTTCATAAGGAGCAGTGGCAAGGATGTTTAGACACATTGTTGACACATTTTAGTAAATACAGTAACACATAAGATTTATAATAATCCATAATGATTTATAAACAATACAATATAAGTTATACACATTTAAGAATCACTCAAGTGATTTTACATTCAAATATTCATTGTTTTATTATTTGGTGACTCAGAATAGAATATGGAGAGTAATTGTATCTGGGAAGGAGCAGTTTTAGGACTGCATATAATATGTGTGGTTACGTTTTGTTCACGTAGAAATACAAGGACAAAGACGGCATGCTATCATTGTTCGATTATGTTTATAAAAAAATAACAACAATGTTTCACTTTATTTGAGATGTACGTCATATTAGTTCCTTATGAAATCGTGTACAACTATTTTGATTTCAAAATTAACGAGCAAGTTTAAATTATTTAAAAACAAAAAAAAAACTCCTATTTGTTTTGTACAGATGTTTGCAAATGTTCAAATTTAGTTTGTTATAGGCCAAACAATTCCGGAATTTGCAATTGTGGTTACATAAGCATAAGGATAAGTTTGAAAAAAAAACACTGATAACAATAGTATTTTCGAGCGTATAAGAAGGTCAACTGCGAGAGACAAATACAGCATTTTATTACTTATTTGTTACACTTATTTTAATGAGATGTACATATCACATTTATTTTTTTTATTTTTTTGAACTTTATAGATTAGCTTAACACGTTTGCATAATACATATATAAAAAAAACAGGTAAATTTGCTTTAGACCGCATATTAATTTATTGTGTTTAAGTTTTTTTTATTTCAAGCAAGAAGTGTCAAAACATAACGGGATTTGCTATTGTATTCAGATAATTAAGATACACACAATAGGCAATACGGTTTCGTGATATACGTGCATCTCAGTAGGTCAGTTTCGAATTGGATAAAGGCTGATAAAAAAATATGCTGATCAAAACAGATATGTAGTTTTATATTTACATCATTTTGTATGTGTCAAGATCAGATTCGCAGCTGATGCGTTTGATGGCTGTTACGCCGTGTTCAGTAACCTTGATCAAAATGTTGCCATCTGATGACCAGGCACTTTCAATTGTTTTCAACTTCACTAGTCCATGTGCGACATACAAGATCTGCGCACGATATTGGGTCAGATCTTCGTTTATGAAGATGCTTTCGTGTCCGCTGCATGACTTCAGTTCACGTCGTTGAGTGTACATCTTTTGCCTGGCCCTGTAGCTAATGAACTTGACGATTATAGGACGAGGTTTACGTCCGCCACGTTTTCCAGTCCTGTGTGATCGGTCTATTTCATTGAGCGACACATCGACATTCAGGGTCTTGCACAACTGGATCACTATGTCGTCTGTACTTTCCTTCGATTCAGGACTTTACGGGATGCCGAAGATGCGGATGTTGTTTCGACTGCTATATTGTTCACTGGCATCCGTTGCACATTCCAGATCCATAACGCGGTCACGTAGCATTGTGTTATCATTGCGAAGTGACTGGTTGTCAACTTCGAGGCTCTCTATGCGTTTAGATTCAATCGGATCTTCCGCCGCTTCAAATATCGCCAGTATGGCTTTGTCATCAAGTTAGAAATCCACCTTCTCTGCATCAGCCATACTTTCAAAGGTATAATTAAAGTCAGCGCCAGAGCCACTTGCCAACCTATTTTTCTTGGGATCACCAACCTGTTCAGGTGTTGACAGGGCAGATATTGTCCTTTTGGTTTTAGCAGCTGTAGTAGCTGTAGTAGGAGTAGATGCTTCAATATGAAGAAGTGAAACTCCAGAAGCTGCAGCAGTATTGCAGTTTTATCATACACACCTCTGTGGTCCTTTAGCTCATTTTGGCACACTTATTTGTTCAGTATAGATTGAATAGTCGAGGAGCGTGACGATAATAACAGAAATAACAGTAAATACCGCCAGATAAATATACACGGTAAACACTATACACGTTGATTGTTGCTAAAAATAGCTCAGGTTATACTCTAAAAATAGAAAGTTTTCAATTCATATAAACTCACAGTTTCGTGGCAGATTAACTGCTGTATGTCCATTTTTGTCTTGAACTAGTCCACTAGGTCTTTTCTGTGTTTCACACTGATAAACACACATCCAACACTACTTGTAGAAATGTTAGAACATTAGGCAAAATAGCAAAACACAGACGATAAGAAACCAAACAACCAATATGTCCGCCACCGGAAACCACTTTCATTTGTAAATTTGCGGTTATTAACAGATGATATAATACATGAGGACCCATTTAAATACTTGCAACATAAACACTTCCTGTAGTTGCACTTTTTTATTGTAGGATACCGACTGCACGCAGCTTCATTACAATTCGAATTAGAATATTGTTGTTTAGAATCTCCAATACTAGATGCTCGAAGTAAACTAACTTTGACTGTAGGCTTCACTGTAATTTGGAAATTGCACAACTGCGTACATTGTTGTAACAATACCCAACAGCATGCAATTGAAACGTAAGCATACAATTTTCAACAATGACAAAAAAACGAAATCTGGAGAAAGAACATCAAATTATCGAAAAATTAGAGACACTAGAAAAACAATTAAACAATAACACTGCTGATGATGAAAAAAATATAAAATCAATTAGAAAAAAACAAAATTAGATTATGACAATATTATAGAAGAGAAAATAAATGGCATGTTAATTCGAGCAAGGTCTATACACATTGAACAAAATGAAACAAATACTAAGTACTTTGCAAATTTAGAAAAACGACATTATGAAAGTAAAACCATACACAAACGGAAAATAAACAACAAAGAAATCAGAGACACAAAAACTATATTAGAGGAACAGAGTAAATTTTACTCAAACCTTTACAGTAAAAAAACTCATTTAAAGTATAACAATAGTAATACATCACCTTTTTTTGAAACACACATACAACAACTCACAGAAGCTGAGAAACAATCATGTGAAGGCTTATTAACTGAATACGAGTGTCTTACTGTGTAAAAGAAATGGGTAATAACAAAAGTCCTGGTTCAGATGGCAGAATTTTACAAAGGTTTTTGGGATGACATAAAAATATATTACCTGAATTCTATTAACCACTCATATGTAAGTGGAAACTTAACCCAACATCAAAAACAAAGCATCCTCACACTCATTCCAAAGCCAGGTAAAGATTTAGAGTCACTAAACAATTGGAGACCCTTTAGCTTATTAAATACTGATAACAAAATAGCAACAAAAGCAATAGCTAACATAATCTCAAAAGTTATATCGTCAATAATAGCTTCCAGACAAACTGGATTCATGAAAGGTCGTTATAAAGGTGAAAACATAAGGACCATTTTTGAAACCATCCACTACTTGAATAATAAAAACAAACCAGGCTTGCTCCTCTTTGCAGACTATGAAAAAGCCTTTGACAGTTTAGACCACGACTTTATGGTTAAATGTCTTGTAAAATATAATTTTGGGCCTGAGCTGATACAATGGATAAAGCTTTTCTACAACGACATAACTACTATTATAATTAATAATGGTCACTTATCTGAGGCAATAGCCATACAACGTGGTGTAAAACAAGGCTGTCCCTTGTCAACCAACCTTTTTATTCTCAGTTTCAAAATACTGTCAAATTATATCGAGAAACATGATAATATTAAAGGAATAAAAGTAAACGACCTTGACATAAAACAAACCCTTTTTGCAGATGACACAACCTACTTCATTGATGGAACAATTAACTCATTCACTGCTTTAATAAACGCAATACAAGATTTAAGTGAAATATCCGGCTTACAACTAAATACACAAAAATCAACAGTAATGCGAGTTGGTTCACTTAAACATTCACTCATTAAATTTAAGGAGTTCAAAAACTTTATCTGGACCTCTGATGGAGCTAAATCGCTTGGCTTCTATTTCACAAATGATGAAAATCTTGATATGGCAAAAAACATTCAACCAAAATTACAAGAATTTACAAAATGCTTAAAACAATGGGAACACAGACAATTAGCATTAATGGGAAAAGTCATTGTTGTCAAAACATTTGCGCTGCCCAAAATAATGTACTATCTGACAATGCTTCCCACCCCCAAAAATGACACAATACAAACAATTATTAAAAATATTTTCCAATTTATATGGAATGGAAAATCTAAAAGAATCAAAAGAACAACATTAGTTAAACCTATTGAACAGGGTGGACTGAATTTAACAGATATTCATGCTTGTATACATTCCAATAAGGCTAGCTGGGTCAAAAGATTGACAGACACAAATAATAAAGGCCAATGGAAATCTTTTACCAGAAAGATTTAAATAAATATGGTGGCGATCTGGTGTTTGAGTGTCCTTTAGAAGAAAAACATATTATCACCTATTTTAAAAACGAATTTCTTAGAGATATTCTCTTATCATGGAACAAAGTTAAATCATATGATAAAGCAGGACACGTCAATAAAACACTATTATGGAATAATTCAACCATAGCACAGAATAATCAACATACATACTTCTACAGTAATTGGTATAACAGAGGAATTAAATTCTTAGAACACATATTTGACTTCAGGTCAAAAACCTTTTACAACTTTGACAACTTTAAAAATGTGTACGATATTCCTACAAATGATTACCTCAAATACTACACACTCATCGAGAGTATTCCAACAAGCTACAAACAAAAACTAATTGTAGAAGATTTTTTAAACTTCAACCATGACACATTACTTGAAAAAAGTGCTAAGTACAAAGAAAGCATGCAAATATTTATATAACCTACAACAAACCTTTGATGAAAATAAAACTAAACAGCAGCAAACATGGGAAAGTATAATGACTTCGTATAACTATAATATTGATTGGAAGAACACATATCAAATACCATTTAAAGCCACAATTGACAATAACTTACGCAACTTTCAATACAAAATTCTCCAACGTACATTACCTACCAATGCATACCTGTATAAATGTCAATTAACACCTTCTAATCTATGCTCATTCTGTGCTAGTTATAAAGAAAGTTTAATACATATTTTGTATGAATGTAATATTGTACAACCAATATGGAGAGATCTTGAAATCTATTTAGCAAGCAAAGATATATACATTGACCTAAACGTGCTTGACATAGTTTTTGGGACACAAAAAGGTGGTGCAAATAATATGGTAATAAACTACATACTCATTCTTATGAAATCATATATATTCAATGTTAAAAACAAACATGAATCTCTAAATATTGAGACTTTTGAAAATGCTCTCACAATGAAAATAAAATTAGAAGAAACAATAGCGTTTGAAAGAAATAAAATAGATTTACACAAAAACAAATGGCAGAAATTTGTCACACGCTAACATGATCTTGCCTATATCGTAGTGTTCCTTTCCGTCTTACATTTTCCTTTTTTCCTACTGAAATTCCTGAGAAATTAAAGCGTAACTTTCTAATAATACTTTTAATTAAAGCACATTATCCCCCTTTTATTACGCACGTCCTCCTCTTTTCATTTTCATTTTTTTTATATAATATTCAAGCAGCATCTCAAAAAAATTACCTCAACTTTTATGCAGAAATTGTATATAGTATGAAAATACTTTAATAACAATAATTGATATGTTAATGTTGTAAATGTATAACCTTTTTTTTCTCCATGTATACGAGATGTATGTTTAAATTGAATAAAAAAAACAATACCCAACAGGATGTTCTAACTATGAGCACGTTCTCATTTCAAATTATGTAATGGATCAACAAACAGTGTTTACCTGGTCAAGGATATAGGCTTGTAGTTGTCGAAATGTGTGGTTCAATTTAAGGCACATTACATAAACATTATTAAGTGTGAGTTAACGCCTTAAACGCTTTGTGCAATGGTCCATGACAGATGCAAATGTCGACTTGTTTCCATGAGGCAACGGTTCGGTTACATATTTTATAACAAAATAAAGAAAACAATTACATCTATGAGGACAACTTTATTTTATATTCAATAGCATACCCGGGGCGATTTAATTCAGCTTTCTCACGCTAATTGCTTGTTTTAGACCTATTGACCATACATAAAACGTATCCCTGCATGGTTGTTTGTTCATGCATACATTTGCGAATTTTCAAATAACATTTATTGAGTTTAAGTCGAATAAAAGGACCATTTTTCGTCGTGTTTGGCCGATTAAACTCCCTATCTAGTTTGAAAATAATAATAACTTTAAACAATTATACTTACAATTGATATAAGAACAAATTGATTATGAACAAAAATTGATATAATGAAAGAAAAAAAAATACTGACGTAGCTCTATTTGTTCTATTTATTCTGACAACATGTGTGTGATGTCCACACTCATGTTTATTGCAGGCTTAGACATTCGTGCTATGTATAGAAACTCCGGAAACATACTCATGCGAGACATTTACTTTATTATATCTGCAAGGATATTTTATTTAAGGCATGTCTCTTCTTACATGTACAACGCTGTCCACTTCTATGAACACACCACTTACATAAACTGTCATTTGACCTCTTGTCCGCTAGACACATATGTGACCTAATAAAATAATAATAACTTCATTTCTTGAAAATTGACCATGTATGCAATGTTATTAGCCGTGCATGTGATATAGAATGACCATAATTAAACAATTAACGAAGCGATGTAAGTCTTACTCACTTCACGTGATATCTGCAAATCCATTATACATTCTTAGATTCAAATACATTAGAGAGAGTGGAAAGATAGTGGGATTTGTAAAAAACATTATGAGTTTCGCTATATAACATGACGGCAATGATTTATCTGCTAAATTAGCAACTGACATTTGAGAGCCTAATTCAGCGCATTAATATGAGCCTAACAGAGGTTTTTCCCGTCCTTATGATCACTTCAATTCCCTCATGATCATAATTTCGGGTTATGAACTTATTTCTGCGTTTAAACTGTGTATAAAGATTTCGAACTCATATTGGATCTTCGTAAACAGTTTAAGAAAATGTATTTTTGCAAAAACTAATTATTTTAGATCTATAATGTCAGTCTTGTGGTAATGATTTATTGTCCAACGATTTCGTAATTATTTATTGTCAAATGTGAAAATACAACGGGTTAAAGTTCGGTATTATCTTTAAGTTTTCTAGACGTTAAACATTGGTAAATCCATGCTTATTTTGAATATATAATGGGTTTGTTGGTGTTTGAAAAGAATAACACGTGGGATGATCTAATCATAATGCTGACTTTATGTAGACATGTAACACGTATGATTATTTAGAGACTAAGCATTGCTTTGATTTGTATTTTGTGAGAGCTGTTGCATAATATTACTGATTTTGATGTGGAATATATGGTGTTTCTGAAAAGGTGACCTGCAGAAGAAGAAGAAAGACGTACTTTTATTTTATTTAAACACACCTTTTTCTAAAACGACTAATTGATTATTATGAAGACTTTGTGGAAAACTTCTTAATGGTGGGAATAATGTATCAGCCGTTTTTATCTATTATTAAAAGTATTATATATTTATTAAAAACTGAATCTTGTCATTGACGCATACTCCAAACATATCCCGTGTCCAATGAAATTAAGCAAACCTCATTTCTTCTGCATATATGCCTTCGTCAAAAACTTAACATGTTTAATTACAAATTCGCATTAAGATGTTTTTTGTTTCTCCCAGCCCTTTGTATTCACAACCAATGCAGTCTAGATGGCTTGATGGGCACAAAAGTACAAACCTCCCGCTTTTGACAGTGTTATCTTCTTGTTCAATACATTGCAATACGTGGTTTGAATGATTTTATTATATCATATGCGTTTCACAAATTTCGAAATAAGTACTTTTGCTGATGAATAATTTAGAAGTGCAATTTGCCTTCGATGGCTCTAGACATGTTATATTGTGGTGTGGATATACCAAGAAGTATACCCTTATATATTATTTATAGAGATACTGCGATGAATTTCAACACACATGTCACATAGATTAGGTCAAGAGTTTATCTTAGTAATTTTACATTCTGGCTTTCTTCTTTACAATGCTTACTACTATTACGATGTCTCATGTTTGATAGATTGGTGTCTAGGGGCATTTTTGAAGCACATAATGCAGTATACAAAGTTACAAAACAACTTAAGAACGTTTCACAGAGAGGCATTGTGGTTGAAAAGATGGTCTGCTTTCAATGCGCACGGCTCTGAAATCCCAATGGGATATTGCGCTTTGCCCCATTCTCTGATAACACATTTAACGCATTATATGAGCCAAGTGACTAACATATAACTATTTTAGTCTTCACTAACATGTGCACCGTGCTGCTTTGATAATTTTCCTATTTTGATATATACGTGTTTTACAGGTCGCATTATTAATGTTTATTAGTTTTTTTATATAGCACCCATTCCGCCTTCGTGGCGACCCAGTATGTAAGAGTTCAATTTTACAAAACTCTGTTCAATATCTCGCCTACTCGTTGTTGCTATTGAATGGTATGATCCATTTTCAATGTTAAATAATAAATAGCATGTATATAAGATGCACCAATGAATGTGTCGGAATACTAAACTCCAATTAATAATTTTACATTCTTCAGGGGTGTAGTGTATGCATAACTTATGAGTTGTATATGATGTTCACTTTACGAGTATCATTTAGTTGATGTCTTCCAAGTAAAGTCCTTTTCGTGTTTTTAAGCATATATGCAGAAGAAAAAATGATATTTGCTCAATTTCATTGGTTACGTGATATATTTGCAGTGTGCATCAATGAAATGATTGAGACACATCATGGACACATGGACTGTGGGAATTTTCCACTGCAAGGCACGAAGTGTGTAATTGCTGTTGAACTTCATTTTCCAAAAATGTAATTGTCTTAGTTGTATGTCCAACGAAACAATTGAAAACAATTGATCCTGAAATAGAGTAAACGTTCATGAAAGATGTTAGACTTACTTGAGCTGTGAGGCGATTGCGCAAGTTAGTACATAAACGTAGCCACCGCTCCCACACAAGGCAACCGTTCCGGGCACTGACTGAACCCACAGTAAACACGGGCTGTTATCTGATGGCATTCTTCTGTCACATCTGGAAGAGCATTACACATTATATAAATATACGAATAATTAAACATAATAGAAATCAGCCTATTGTTCAATGCTTGTGCAAGACATTAACAACATTGATTTATATAGCGGCATTCATCTGATCGTAAACTCTTATTTAATGTGTGTACAGTGTTGTACTCCTATAAATTACTCAGTAAATATTATATTAGACAATCAAAATATCGAACAATGTTATTACTGCTAAATCAATAAGTAGCTTTTTCGCAAAAAAAAATCATCAACGAAAATACAACTATTATAGAAGTTGTAATTTCAATTCTTTATCTATGTCACATACTCTTACAATACCATATAGTATTATACCGAACATTTATGTCCACTCTTTTGAAACGAATATTGAACTATAACTACATATATTGAAATATATCTGTATAAAAATATAAGCATCCATCCGTTTTCGCTGCTAAATCCGGGGGTCACTTCAGCAACGCCAGGCATCGGCTCATAGAGCAAAGCCAACAACTATAACTGCGAAAGATTTCATAGTTTTAATATTATATATTCATATAAGGCTGAATTTAGTATAGAAGTAAATGTTTTATAAATGATTCGAAACAGTTTTATTTACGTACATGTATGTACCGAAAATGAATCAAATGAATCAAACGAATGCTTGTTTATTCTCGTTATTTGTCATTAAACTTAGTTTTTATCATCTTTTATTGCAGTTTGATAAAATTGTGATGCTTCAAGTTTAACCTTTATTCACAGAGTTATGTGAAGAAATCTGGTCCAAGTGTGAGGTCTATGAACCCTCAAAACGGTTTGACCGCCAATGCAATGCTTTGGATTGACAGTTCGGTGACCCTATTTAGTGGGGGTTTTTAAACAGTGTTTTTTGTTACTTGCCTCACAAAAGGGACTTTTAAGTGACGATAAAGATGTCCTCCAGCTAATAAAACTGGCGTTCCTCTTTTTATACGTTATTTGACAAACATAATCGGTTCAATTATGACCGGAAATATTAAGACAATTAGTAAGCATGGTCAAATAAAACATAGTTTACAGATGGACTTACACGTTATACTATTTGACAAATTTAATATTGTTTGCTTCGGCTTGTTTTTGAAATATTTATTTTTTATTATTATTATGTAGTATTTTAATAAGTATATTAGTTTGCGTTGCTTATATTATATAATCAAACATTATGCAAATCGAGGCGAATATGAACCGGTCTGACTATGTTTTAACAATTGCTGTTTTCAAAACTTTCTACAGTGCCGCTACAAAGGACTTAAAAATGAACACATTTTTCCTTTGGTAGCTTGAAACATTAGACAGCCCCAGTATTTATGTAATTATACACGTCGAATTTTCGCTGATGTTAATGCTTAATTGTTTGTTCAGTATAAACTAGTACCTTTCGTATGTATAATGTAAGAGTTTATCGTTGGATTTGCAATTTATCCTACGTCTTGTGACATCACAGCGCGATACTCTGCATCACGTACTATCGAATGACGTCACGGTCGTTATCGTGTTGGTATCAACACACAGCGTCTCTACGCAATAGTGATTAGGCAGGTGTCAAAGTTGAATTACTTTTTTCGCAAATACAATAGGGTAATTTTACAATTTAGTAGGTTATTACATGATTGTTAATTTGTGATCCTGCCATTGAGTGGGTTGTTATTTGTTTAAATGGTCACTTTATCTAGTATTATCACTTAAGGACGATAACACTTGACTAAGCGTAACGTGAATGTGAAGTTTATAAATATAGCAACAGAGCCAACATTAAATATCCTTATGTTTCATTTTACTTGTGTTATTGTTTTTAATACATGCATATATGTAGCATTATCTTTATGTTTGTTTACAATCATAATCTTCGTTTGTACATCATACAGTGTTTTTATACAGAAACAAAATCGAAGTTTTTTTGTGAGAACCAAATGTCACTGCTTTTTTCAGACTATTCTTATTCGAAGTGTACACAGTTTTAAACTTTAGACTTTATCAAACAGGTATCACTTTTGCGTAAAACATTAACTATGAAGTTTAAATATCACACCGATTATTCAAACCACCACTTTAATTGAAGTCCTATTAAGCAATCAAGAACATTTAAATATACCAATATGTCACACTAACACGTGTCTAATGCGATGTTTCGTGAATTAATTAGCAGAAATAATCTTGTATTTTAAATATGAAACCCCAATTATCGAAGTAAATCTTGATTTCAGCTTGTGCTAAAAGTTCCCCTCAATATCCATTGTCGTCATACTTTTGCTTATAGTAACATGTGACAAGTGTCACATTCTATCAATTATATATAATGTTTTACAATTTAATGTTACTTCCTTTTCGGACTTAACTATCGCGCAATGTGATGTCGGCGTGTGAAATACATTTTACTGTTTCCAACGTTAACATAGCTGCATCGACAAATCAACGACGGCATTAATCAAGTTTAGACTTCAAATTAATTTACTCCTTTGGAGTATTGATTCAAAAAGGAACATGTCTTGAAAGAAAGCCGCGAGGTTATACAAGTTCTTTATATTGATTAAGTGATATTTCGTTTTGTTTTTGGTAACATTGATTTAGCAAAAGGTGCTGAAATAGGTTGAAACGCAAGTGCATTTTATGCAATTCTACCTAAATTCTTTCAATTATTTTACAACCGAATAAATTGATAAAAAAAAAATTGGAACAGTATTTATGTGATATTTTGAGGTTCATTTCTATCACATCGATTCCATATTGAATAATAAAGTCATTATTAACAGAGTTTGCTTGCCAACAAGCTTAAGTCAGATGAATACTTGCATGTCATGTGCCGTGTGGAACACTGTCAGATGAGTACTTGCATGCCATGTGTCGTGTGGAACACTTATGTCAGATGAGTACTTGCATGTCATGTGTTGTGTGGAACACTTATGTCAGATGAGTACTTGCATGTCATGTGTCCGGTGGAACACTTAAGTCAGATGAGTACTTGCATGTCATGTGTCGTGTGGAACACTTAAGTCAAATGAGTACTTGCATGTCATGTGTCGTGTGGAACACTGTCAGATGAGTACTTGCATGTCATGTGTCGTGTAGAATACTTATGTCAGATCAGTTCCTGCATGTCATGTGTCATGTGGAACACTGTCAGATGAGTACTTGTATGTCATGTGTCGTGTGGAACACTGTCAGATGGGTACTTGCATATCATGTGTCGTGTGCAACACTGTCAGATGAGTACTTGCATGTCATGTGTCGTGTGGAACACTCTCAGATGAGTACTTGCATGCCATGTGTCGTGTGGAACACTGTCAGATGAGTACTTGCATGTCATGTGTCGTGTGGAACACTGTCCGATGAGAACTTGCATGTCATGTGTCGTGTGGAACACTTAAGTCAGATGAGTACTTGCATGGCATGTGTCTTGTGGAACACTTAAGTCAGATATGTTCTTGCAAGTCATGTGCCGTGTGGAACACTTAAGTCACATGAGTACTTGCATGTAATGTGTCATGTGGAACACTCGATGAGTATGTGCATGTCATATGTCGTGTGGAACACTTAAGATATTGCCGCCATTAAATTGTGAACATAATTGTAATTAAACCGGCAGTCGTTATTGCAACCTCAACTTGCTATTTAATTTGTTTAATCAATTACCAACACTTAAATGCGGGACAGTGTTGATTTATTCGACACGTCTCTTAAAGACCTACATGAGTCTAATAGCAAAACACGCTAAAATATTCAGTTATATCCACAGGTCAAAAGGCTCTTAATGTAAGAAAGTACTTAGTTAGACATATATCTAAATGAATATTATGAAAATCTCTGTCTGTAAGTAGAAAGTATATAATAAGAAGAACAATCTAATACTCTGGCATATGCTATTTAATGTATAGTTTAACGGCAAATATGATAAAACACGTTTACGATTCCATAAGCTAGAATATCAATCAATGCTTCCGAAAGCGGTTACATGTGCAGCTAAACAATTAAAGAATTCAATATCAGGCACGAGGAAATTCATATTTAGATATAATATTCACAACGTCAGACACAATTCATCCTTATCTTGACGGTTTGTACTGAAACCAATGTCTTCTAAATGGGGATCACATTGAAATATGTATCGGTATGTTACATGTCTTAAATTCGTTTTGAACACATCATGTGTTCAGAAAACTATTAGTGTTATTAACTGGTTACATAAGAAGAGCTATAGAAACAACATTGTTTTTCTCTGTTCCGATAGGTTACCGACGAAACCACAGACAAGCTGTATTTAATGTGACATATATCTAATCGCTTGCGAACCTGCCCGGAATCAGTTGTATTTATGTTTAAAAGTTTGACATGTTCGAGACTGGATGAAAAAGAAACGACTTAAAAAGGCATCGTTTAATAAATATTGAGATGACATGCACAATTTAAATTACAAAATGACCAAGTTGATTGGTGAAGAGACTTCTTGCACCTTAAAATATATCATATACTATACGTGTCATTAGTATTACAATTAGTTTATTCATGCTACGCAAATTAAGAAATTGCTAAGTGGGTGTATTACGATACATTTACGTTACGTCTTACTGTACTTGCAGAAAGATATTAAACATAGTTTTAAAACGCAAATAGCATCCTGAAGAAATTGATGGTAAAGTGCAATTGTAACAACTCCTTTCCGAAGTGCGACAACAATTATAAATACGTCATACAATTGCAATTTCCAGTTTCTTGAACTTCTCTGGATTGTTTTGCTTTGTACGTCAATTGATTCGTGTGTATTATTACAAAGCTAAGTATAAGTTTAGTATATTTAATAGACGTGGATCCAAATCGGTCCGAACCTACGATATTAGTTGCGCACAATGATACAATACACTAGTAGCTGTAGGCTTGAACAAAAATGTTATTACTTTTTCGCTTTATATAAGCCCAGAAATTTACAACTTTATATTAGTTTAACTGCGTAATTATACAATAACGTAAAATGTAATGGCATTTCTTAAGTAGAATGCAACAGCTTTTTGTATACGTAAAACAATTGCAGTACGTTTGCATTACTCAATAAAGAAAATGTATCCAATTCGATAGGCATTTACATTTACAGCTGCTTAAAGTATCGCAATATAATTAGGTCAATGGTAAGCTTAGATAGATAAGACGAAAATAATTCGTTTAATTAAGAAAAATCCCCCAGGTTCAACTTTAAGGACAAGTTTCTTTTTTAAGTGGTATAACTGTAATCAGTAATATGGGTTATAATTAGGTTATTTTTCTGAACTTTGCAGTAAACTTGTTTTTTTTTATATCACTATTTATTAGCTATCAACTTGTATTTTTCAGTTTTGTAAGGTATGAATTACAAAACTGAAACCTATGCGTAATTTGTCCAACAAATATATATGAGTAATTGTGTATGATATCGTGACCACAATTCAAATTTATTAAATGAATGGGGTATACACAACCTTACTAAGTTAAATATGTTGCCTCTAAATGCCGATTTGTCTTTCAGTATTTTAAAAAGGGAATGGGTGTTAAGCGCCTGTTTTTATACGTATAATTCCATGGAATATTCAACTGAATGTTTTTTATACATCGAAGCTAAATCAAATGTCATACACATTTCCGAATAGAGACATGCAACACGAATTCCATGGCTTTAACGTAGCGTACACTCTCCTTCGTGTCTTTCCGTACGATTTCACATGACCTATTCTCAGGGTGCAATCCTTAATTGGTAGCATTAGCGACAGAGAGAGCTTCTCCCAACCCCATTCGAACGAACTATGAATGTGGACATTTAGATAATACATTACTCGAGATTGAACGCATAGTGTAGCAGCGTGTCTCACGTGCGTATGCGATTGTTTTTTATGTTTAACACTAATTTTATATATCTCCCCATTGGTGCAAAAAGGTACAATGTGATATGTAATTGCAATGTCCCATATTACCTGTTTTACAAAGGGCACGATATAATTCAATATATAAATGCGCAGAGCACTTTTGATAATACATTTATCGCGAAAGGCTATCTGCTTAGTTGAATGTAATAAAACAATAACTTCTGTGTTTGCGTATATTGAATATTTTTTTTCTCGATCTATATGTTTTCAGATTCAGTTTCATAAACGATAAGTATTTAATGACTGATACGAGTATTCATAGTCTCGCTGTTTTGGTGTGTTTTGCTTAATTAAATCCATAAGTACTTAATAAAAAGGAAACAATGGCAGTTTATTCCATTTAAAGTGTACTGTTTCATTCTTCACTGGCAACGAATGTGTCTGTAATATATTTAATTAACCTTGTTTTTTTTTTAAGCCAAGTTGTGATTACTTAAGGATGATTCATTTTAAACACCATTCCTTCGAGATAAGGAAAGCTCAGCACGAGTGAACAGCCGATTATTTTAATTCATGACAGCAACGGGCTTTTATATTCAGTCCATGCCATATTAAACTTGTATTTGGTAGCCCAAGTTAGCGAATTGAAGTTCTCATAAAAGACTGGCTGTCGATAATGACGTTTTGACACTTAAATGACAATTATTTTCGATCATTTAATCCCTCAAACTGGCTATCGATCTTGAATTTCAAAATCAATCTAAAATGTCGTCAATACTAATGATGAAGTTTAAATAAATAATTATGATCCGTCTGATGCCTGAGAGAGATCGTAATTAATTGTTGTCCAAAACACGAAAAGTATTTGTTTTCCTTCGTTAAATGTGAATAACAAAACGTTGAAATGCGAGAAGCCTTGTTGAACTTTATTTTATGGTGGGATATATATTGATACGTTTACAAGTCTTGTAAGATGCACATAATCAGGTTTATCTCGTTGCTAGACACAATTCCTAGATCAAATGAGTCTAACGATTTCTGACATTTCCCTCTGTTTTCGTTATCTACTTAAATTGCCTATAAAAGAAACCGTAATCATTTGAAAGGACTGTAGTTAGTACATTCGTTGAACGGGATCATGGGCACATAGTATCCGCTATGTACTTAATTTGGTATACTACACGCTATGTATATTATATATTCACAACTAAGAACTTTTCATGTAATTTATCTTAACGTATTGACACTGTATCAGTCCATCACATTGTGTAATACTTAATCTTTGGTACATTAACTCACATTGGAACAGTCAGCAACAAGCATTTATTCGTCAAATTGTTTTCAGCTTAATTCCGAATAAATTTTAATATTACCATTGAGTCTCAACAACTTACTTCTAATATGAAAAAGGAAAGTATGAACTTCATCGTAAAATATAATAAAAAACTGAGTTACGAACCTTATGAATCATCAAAATATATTCAAAACATATTGAATTCGTTTATAATAAGGTTTACCACTTTCTTGGATAAGATTAATCTCGGGATTTCAGGCCTTTATGGGTCATTCGTTTGCTCCTAAGTTAAAATGTTCTTCGACTGCTGACATGCAGATGCTAGATTTGTTATTTTTTTAAATAGGACATCGTTAATGTGTTTTTAGTGTTCTTGTTTTCCAGAACCTAACCAATTGCTTCTTGGATAACTGAGATGACTTTTATTTTTTTTGACACGGAATAAAAAAAATATTTTAACTCCGACTAGACCCATGCTGGTCTTCGTAAATGTATCTCATCTCCTCGGCACATTACGACTTCCCACAATGAATATCTTGATTTGCAGCATTCGAAGCACTCTGCGAATCCCTTTCGAAGTATGCATGTGGACAGTACGATAATACATTTTCCACTAGTGTGCAATCAGCATGTCTGGAAAAAGTATGCGATTGTGTTCTCGATGTCCCACATATAATTCAATAGATCAACGCACGTGACATTTCATTACCACTCCTTATATACTGAACTGCAGCCTGTCGACGGATATCTAATTGACTATCAAAACGATTTCTGTTGTAAAGAAATATTCCAACTCAAGTCAAAAAGAAATGTTCTCAACCTTGATCAACCTTTACTTTACTTTGTGACTGACATGAAGAACATTGGAATTTCTGACAAATTTATAACAGCTTTTCCAAGTCAAATGCGTGTGAGATAAATAAAAGAAATACAGACTTGTTAAATTTGTAATTAGTCGTTTATTCAAGAACAGGAAATATTTCACGTTAAATTAAAACCTAAAAATACGGGTAGCGGTTTAAAGAAATAAATATAAATGACACCCTCGTAAAATAACCCCTGCATTGGGGTATGGAATGTGTTAATTTATTTGGCATCATTGAGTAAATGTTTAAATTGTAATGCTATTACAAAGACTGGTTCTTGATAAAGGCTCTGTCATGGATAGACGAACGCCTTTTTAACTGGTCAATAATGTATGATAGTAAATATCTATATGTCTTTTTCTGATTGTAGGGAGTTACAAAATATAATATTTAGTAAATGTATTCAATCTTCTCAACTCATTACAATGTTTCCCACTGCATGTTGTATTTGGCAGCATTCGTAACCGTGGGTTTTTTATCCAAACAACTTTCGCAACTTGCATGTTGACAATTCGATAATGTTTTATCCAAAAGTGTGCAATTATTGCAAAGGTGTGTCTGACAACGCGTATGTGAGTGTAGTCTCGATATGTCACAACTAATTCCATGTATTAACGTACTATTATTATGCAACCCGGTCATGGCGATCTAATTACTATAGAATATGCCCCATCAAATTATTATAGAATAATCGTTATCCTGATATAAAAAGGGTCGAAATATACCGATTAAGCTTTGTAACTGAAAAAGAATCCTGACAAATCTAAAAGAATGTTTTTCAAAAATAATTTTAACAAGAGATAACAGGAAGCGTTAAATCTCTGTTTTATAACCGGAAGGTTGTTCAATCCAGTTTTACGCGATTTTCTGTTAAATTTAAATCTTCAAACCATGGTTAAAATTTAAGAGCAAACAAATTTATAAAATTCACACTTTCGTTAAAAACCCGCGTATTTTTACTGGAGTTTGTAATATGCATAATGCAGTAAATTTTCGTAACAATACCCACCACGATGTTCTAACTATGGACACTTATTCTTGTCAAATTCTGTAAATGATCAACGAAAAGTATTTACCTGGTGAAAGGATTCGTATTTAAGGCACGTTCCTCTTACCTTTACAACACTGCACAATATTATGAACTCAACACTAACATACAAAATTATTTTAGTTGTATTTCTCAATGGATTGCTTTCTTTGCACCTCTTGTCCGGTAGACAAATAGGTGACTTAATAAAATAAGAATAACTTCACAGGACTCTCATTTATTAATTTCCTTTAATGTTATGAGCTATGCATGTTATTGCGATTAAAATTAAACATTCAACGTAGCGACATCAGTCACATTCACTAAACTTTCAATGTATTGCGTTGTTACGCTAAAGATGATTGATCTATAAAATATAAAAAATATGTGTAATTTGAATGACTTGTAGCATTATAAGAGCCCTTCTATTTTAATGGAACATTGAAATAATATTAAACTTAAAACAGTTTTTAGTACTTTTTGTAGTTATATATGCAGCCATTGTAAATTCTCAGATTGCAATACATTAAAGAGAGTGGTAAAGTACTGCAAATTCTTTCTTTTGTAAAGTGCATTATGAGTTTCGCCCACATAAAAGGTCGATGACAGCCATGATTTATTTGCTACATTACCACTTGACATTTGAGAGCCTAATTCGGCGATTTTTTATGGGCATTAAAGAGGTTTTGCCCTTGTGTTCCTGTGGGTCTCTAGAAACAATCGAACACTTTCTTTTAAGATATCCTAATTATACAAACCTCAGATTTCCACTGCTTTGCCGATATAAGGTGCACTATTACTACCAATAATCTGTTAAATGGCTTCGACCGAACGAATTTCTGTTCCTCGCTGTACAGCGATATATCATAGCAACGAAACGTTTTGCGACATACGTGTTCTCGGCTCTGTACAGCTATACAACAAACCGTGTACCAGGTTTACATATTAAATAACGTTCTTTCTGTTGTTGTTTTTCCTTTTTATATTTCTCTTCAACATTGGCTACTCCAACCCTTTTTACATGTAAACAAAACACTTACAGTTCGACTTCTGACCACACTATTTATAGTCGCAACTCCACACAAACTGAGAGGAATTAATATAAGTGTCACATCGACCTTGTTTTTCAATCCAGAGCACATTCAATTTTGTTATCTTTATATTTCGAATAATGTTTACACGTGTACATGCTTGCATGAAATATTTGCTTACTAAAGATTTTTTCCCGTGCTCATGATCACTAAGATTTCCTCAGGATCATAATTCCGCTTTATTTAAACTTCGTATAGACGTTCCATTGTAAACTCACGTTGGATGTTCGTAGACAGGTAAAGGAAATGTCTTTTTGCAAAAACAAACAATTTTTGAGCTCAAATGTTATTTTAGTCGATATGATTTATTTTCCACAATAATGTTCTGAATTATTTTTTGTGTATTGTTGAATGTGAAAATACAATTTGTCAAATGTCGGTTATCTTGTTTATCCTGAAGTTTTTGGAGGTCAAACATTGTACAACCATAATTGTTTTGCATATATAACAAGTGTGTCCGTATATGAACAAATGACACGTGGGAGGATGGACAAATCAAAATGCAGAGTATATGTTTAATACAACACGTGTATTTATTTAGTGACTAAGCATTGTTTCACATTTTGTATTTTGTGAGAGCTGATTCATGCAAGTTCTGAAATACCGAGTATACAGCGTTTGCGAATGCTGACCTACAGAAGAAGAAGAGGAACGACGTTCTTATATTTTATTTGAACATACCTTTCTGTCTCGACAGATCCATTGCTTATTATGAAGCATTAGCCAAACTCTTCTTACGACATCAATGATGGGTATTATATGATACATTTTAGAGGATTGTGCGACGGTTGCATGGGAATGTGACATTGTGATTGTATTCCAAAGCATCTGATGTTACACAAATAATCCACTTAATCAGTAAAACCGGTATGTGTGTTTCCTTACAAGGAAGTAACCGTCACTTAAACGTGTATAGAACTTTACGCAAAACATATTAAATTACACGTATTCAATGTCTGCGATGATTTCTACCATCTGGTAGTTTATTTATCAATTTCACACAAACCGATACATTTTATATTTTCATACAATTTTGGTAGGGTGTTAACGTCCTTATAGTTCAAACATAGGGTTCAAGCCTGATTGAGAGCGATTGAGTTATTACAACATATATCGAGAGTGATCCTAAATGCAATATAATTTAACATTTTAAATTATAGAGTAGTGAAATCCAAAGTCGCGCATCGATGTAAAATTACTTTACAAGTTCTGTGTTCAACCGATCTACAATTGCCCTATTTAGTCGATATTTTCTATAGATTTTCCTCTATTCTTGGAATTTTAAAGACGGAAATGGCATACATCAACTATGTATTAAGAAGCATCGCTTATCTCATGCTGCGAAAGGTTCAACTGGCTAAAGGCATGAACTTACTGATATTTGATAAAACAGTTTGAACAGTAACAAGGGTGTCAATGATTAGGATTTGCGTAAAAGGTGCATTATTGAAACGAATATAATATGTTGACTTTAACCGACCCCTTTTAATATTAAACAAGCGTATAATCTGTAATTATCTTATCTTATAAGATAAGATATAACAAGCTTAAAGCGGATATCTATACAATGGTGTGCATCAATACCAATGATGGATAGTTATTTAGACCACATCTAAGTTTTGTGTGTTTCCTGTTTCTACGAGTGTTGACTCGCCATGTAATCCTTTCTTTAGCTCGTTGGATTAATAATTACACAATGGCACAAATACGCTTATCTTATATTCTTTAAATGCATTATTATCGAGTAGACATAATAACTAGTGATTGAAAACTACAAATCGTATAAATATTGTAACACATATATTAAGTAACATTTAGAGTATTTACATGTGGATATGTTATAAAAAGCTCAATGACATGTGGTAATGTTTACTAAATGTTTTATGAAATTGTGTGTTTATTGAGAGATGAATTATGAGTAGTTAAGTAACAAAGAACGTTCCTTTAACATAGAAATAAGTCAATGCTTTATCCAATCATTTCATTGATGCACACTAAAAACATATGCCTTGTCTAATGAAATTGAGAAAAAATCATGTTTTTGGCATATATTCCTTCGTAAAAAAAACTTTAACTTTTTTCCTTCGAATTCGCATGGAGATGTGTTCTGTTTCGCCTTGCCTTTTGTATTCTAATTCAATGCAGTCTATATTGCTTGATGGGCACAGAAGTAAAAACGTCCCGCATTTGACAGTGTAATCTTCTTGTTCAATACATTTGAATACGTGGTTTGAATGATGTTCTTATATCATATGCGTTTCACAAACTTCGAATTAAGTACTCTTGCTGAAGACTAGTTCAGAAGTGCACTTTCCCATCAACGGTTCTAGGACATGTAATAATTTGGTTTAGATAAATAAGAAATTATACCCTTTTATATCCTTCACATAGATAATGCAATGAATTTCACACATATATCATATATAAGATCAATAGTTTATTTTAGTAATTTTGCATTCTGACTTTCTTCTTTACAATGATTACTGCTATAAAAATGTCTTACGATTTGAAACATTGGCGTCTAGTGCCACGTTTGAAGCACATAGGGCAATATGCAAACTGACATAACAACTTAAGAACGTTTTACAGATAGGTATTATGGTTGAAAAAGATGGTCTGCTTTCAATGCATACGTCTCTTTATTCCCAACGGTATGCTGTGCTATGACCAACGGTCTGATAACAAATATGACGCATTATATCATCCAAGTATCTTACATATAACCATTCTTGTCTTACCTAACATGTGCACCGTGTTACCTGGAAAACGTTCCTATGTTGATATATTCGTGTTTTAAAAGGCGAATTGTTAATGTTTATAAGGTGTTTCGTATATATTGTCCATTCCTGACGGCCCATTTTATTAGCGTTCAATGGCACTAAGCGCTGTGAAATACCCCACATGCCCGTTTGTGTTATTACACGTTATAACCCATGTTCATTGTTAACGAACGTATTCAAAGATGAAAAATAAAAACATAAAATCTATGTAATGCTGCAACGATTAATGTGTTGAATTACAGAACTCAAAATCGTGATATTAATTTTAACACGGGTGTAATGTTTGAATACCTAATGAGTCGGATGTAATGTCCACTATACGAGTATCATTGTGTTGTTGTCTATTAAGTAAGGGTCATTTTGTGTTTACGTTTACTTAGGTGTGTACTGAGAATTCCTTCATAAATAATATAATAGTATAGAAAAGTAACAGCTTATTCGGTAAAAATGGCAGCTTATTTTCATTAAATCAGTGTCGAACGTTTTTGTTAATATGACTGCAGCAAAACGATCTGCAGAAATGTCCAGTTATAATTGTTTCATGCCATAATACATAAGCTTTGTTCTGCTCAATTATGCAAATGTTGAACTAATATTTGTGTCGACCGACATAAAAAGTAAACCAGCTTTATCGCTTCTGCCAAATATACGTTTAACACAGCTAATGTCATGTGCCGTTAAATTAATCATAATCACGGCCTACGATAATATGGTGTCATACTATTGAGGTTATCAGGCTTGTAAATGACTTAAGAACAATTACCTTTCCACATAGAAAATCTCTTAAAATGTCCTTTGCCGAAAACGTTATAACCAGAAACGCACAACTTTTATGGACGTTTTGCATGTAATGTTTAATTTGAGGCGATTGACCGATTATCCATGCAAACGTTACACATACCATTTTATAACTTCATCAAACACTGCAGTCTACCAAATCGCAGCGTGGAAGTTCCTGCATAAAATTATATATACAAGTAACCGGCAGACAAGACAGGATTTCTGCATTTGCTAAATCGGTATTAATACTTTCAAAAGCAAATGTACAAAATGAACGGTTTGTGTTTTGTTATATTTTTTTTGCATTAGCACCTTGTATACATAAGGTCATAATTGTAACAATAACATACAGATTTCCATCTAGAAACTGAAGATGTATGACCTCCAAGATGAAATGGAACTTGAGATGGCGCTGAAGATATTCCATATGCCACCCATGAAATGGCTGGAAACGTTGTCTAGCAAATGTGGCACCACACTGTGCGGCGTCAAGGAAGATTCTGGCCTAACGTCGAGGAAGAAAAAAAAGGTGTTATACTCTCAAGGAAAATGGTAAATATCTCCGTTGCCTTGCTAATATAATGAAAGTAAATATGATGAATCTACACAAACCTGTCCAAATAAGATTTTAGCAATCATTATAAAAAGCAAACATAACGTTTCCAAAAGATGTTTAATACTTGATACAAATACACAAAAGTACGATCAAATATATGAGATATGCTGTATTTTTAGATTTGTTTATTTACACTAATGATATAGGAAACCATCTGAACGATTCTGTTATAAATACATAGAACACGTATGAAAGCGGTAAATGGCATGATAGCTATATATTAGTATTTGAAAGGAAAAAATAAACCATTACCTATCTGATGTATAATGTAAAGGTTTATCGTTGGATTTGCAATCTATCCTACGTCTTGTAACATCCCGGTGTGCTACTCTGCATCACGGGTTATCGAATGATATCTAGGTCGTTATCATGTTGGTATTAACACACAGCGTCCCTTAGCAATAGTTATCAAGTAGGTGTCAAAGTTGTATTACTTTGTTCGCAGATAAAATGGTGAAATCTTACAATTTAGTAGGGGATAATACGATTGTTTATTTGTGATCCAGCTTTTAGACAATCTATTTTGTGGGTTGTTATTTGTTTAAATGACCATCATTATCTAGTATTATTACTTTTATCGCAAATAAAATGGTTTAATCTTACAATTTCGTAGGTGATAACATGATTGTTGATTTTTGATCCAGCTTTTAGACACTCAATTTTGTTGGTTGTTATTTGTTTCAATGGCCATCTTTATCTAGTATTATCATCTGGAGATGATTGCATTTGACTAAGCTTCATTTGAATGTGAAGTTTCTAAATATTGCAACAGAGTCAAGATTGAATATCATAATGTTTCATTTTACTTTTGTAATTGTTATTAATACATGGATATAGGTAACATCGTGTTTTCCATACATTATCTTCGTTTGTATATCATACAGTGTTTTTATACAGAAACAAATCTTACCTTTTTTGTAAGAACCAAATACCACTGCTTTATTTCACAAGATTCATATTGGAAGAATAAAAAATGTAATACTTGCAGCTATAAGGTATCCCTTTTTGCGTACAATTTTACTATGAAGTTAAAATATCACAAAGTTAACTTCAATCAAACATACGACTGTAATTGGAGTCATATTAAGCAATACAGAACATTTAAATATACCAATAGGCCACACTTACACATGTCTAATGCGATGTTTCGTGAACACATTAGCAAACATAATCTTGTGATTTAAATATAAAACCCCGATTTATCGAATCTTGATATCAGCTTTAATTTATTGAAAAGTTACCCTCAATACCAATCCCCTTCATACTTTTCTCATAGTAACCTGTGACACGTGTTACATTCTATCAACTATATATAATGTTTTACGATGTAATATTACTGCCTTGCCAGACTAAACTACCGCACAATGTGGGATCGGTGTGTGAAAAACATATTTCTGTTTTCAACGTAAACATAGCTGCATCGACAAATCAAAGACGACATAAATCAAGATTAGACTGCAAAGTACTGGTTTGGAGTATTGATTGAAAGGAGAGCACGTCTTGAGAGATAGCCTCGATGTAATACAAGTGCATTTTTTTTATTAAGTACCATTTCGTTTTGTTTGTGGTAACATTGACTTAGTAAAAGGTGCTTATATATGTTAAACAAACGTGCATATTATCCAATTCTACAATCTTTCAATTATTTTACCGACGAATAAATTGATAAAAAACTAATTTTGGGACAGTATTTATGCGATATGGTGAGATTCATTTGTATCACATCGATTTCATTAAAAACATAGAGAGTTTGCTTTTGTCAGATAAGTACATGCATGTCATGTAGCGTGTGTAACACTCAAGCTATTGCCGACTTATTGAACAGTATACAATGAAAGACATAACGATAAGGCGACAATTATTGAATGATGCGCATTTCACAAAATTTGATATTCGGAACTTAGTGAAAACTGTTGTTTTTTCCGTTTATTCTCATGTGGTACCTAAAATAACATAACTCTACTGGATTTAGTACTGTGATAAACTGTAACTTACAAATTATAAGAAAAACGCATAAATACAAATGGTCAAGGACATCATGAAATTTATTAAAGGGAGACTGTACGATTTTGTCAAATAATGATGAATGTATATACAATGTGTAAAAAACGTGTAATACATATATTTCAATATAAATTAAAATAAACGTAAAGAAGAACATGTGTCGAAAAATGTGAAATAAGCCAGATATTTAATTCTGAAATCGAAAAAGGCTTCCAGCCTTATTCGCCAGCATATATATCATGCATGTACAATGTGAATCTAAATTTAGTTTTAGTGTAGATTCGTTCATACGACATAAAGACACAATTTTTTTCCTAGCAAATACGAGTAAAAGTGTCGGCATCGGCTTTAATCACCGCTAACTTGTCTTTGCATTATTTTTGTCAATATATTACAATTTAACTCATATGAAAATCGTACAGTCTCCCTTGGATAGTGAGTATCCAAATACAAAATTAAATAAATATTGTACACATAGATTAAGCAACATAGATTTAATAATATAAATATATTCACAGATATAAAACACATTAAATAACTTCAAATGCTTTTTATCGCTTGATAAATGTCTGTTTTATTTTTGTTTAATTACATAAGTTAGCACAGTTATTCTGTTTTTACAAAATTGTGATAATTGTTTTAATTGTAATATTCAACGTGAATTTCCACCAAATCAAAACATAATCTGTAAGAAGGAGAACATTCTAATTGTCCGATATATGCTATTTACTTTATTGTTTAACGGAAATATGATAAAACACGTGTACGAGTCCATAATCTAAAATATTAATGAATGCTTCCGAAAGCGGTTGCATGTGCTGATATAAAATTAATTAATTCAATATCAGGCGCGAGGAAATACAGTTATATATAATATTTACAACTTCAGACACCATTCATCTTAATCTTAACGGTTTGTACTGAAACCAACGTCTTCTAAATGGGTATTAAATTGAAACATTTATCGGTATGTTAAACCCAATTCAGGTCGTTGCATTTGATATGTTGCGTGTACTTTAGGTATTGAAATGATGTCTTAAATTCGTTTTGAACTCATCATGTGTTCAGAAAACTATTAGTGTAATTTACTGGTTACATACGAAGAGCTATTGAGACGAAATTGTTTTTTTCTCTCTTCCGATAGGTTACAGGCCAAACAACAGACAAGCTGTATTGTTATGCGACGTATATCTAATCGCTGCGAATCGGCCGGGAATCAGTTGTACAAATGTTATAAATTCTGCAATATTCGAGACTGAATGAAAACAATCATCTTAAAAAAAAAGACAGTGTTTAAATAAATATTGAGATTAAATGCTACATTTAAATTACATGAGGACCAAGTTGACTTGTAACGAGACTTCTCGTACCATAAATTAGTATAACAATTAGTGATTTCATGCTACGCAAATGAAGAAAAGTAACTTGAATAATATTTTGATGTTTTAAGATACATTTACGTCATAATGTTCTTGCAAGAAAGATATTAAACAGAATTTAAGACAGTAAGTAGCATACTGAAGAAACAAATGGAAAGTGCAATTATTACCACTCCTTCGTGCGACAACAATTAATATATAAATATTTATACAATTTAAAATCCCAGTTTATTGAAGTTGTCTGGATTGTGTTGCTGTGTACGCCAATTGATTCGTATGTATTTGCACAAAGCTAGGTATACGTTTTGTATAACGAATATACGGGGATCCAAATTGGTCCGAACGTACGATATCAGTTTTAACACAGTTATACAATACACTACAAACTATAAGCTTGAACGAAAATGTTATTATTAGTTCGCTTAGTTTTTTTCAGACATTTATCACTTAATATTATTTTGACCACGTATTTATACAATAACGTACAAATTAATGTCATCCCTCAACAAAAATGCAACTTCTATTTGTATTCGTAAAACAATTTCAGTACATTTGAATTCACTCAATAAAGAAATCTTATCCACTTCGATAGGCATTTACATTTTCAACTGCATAAAGTATCGCAATATAACTAGGTCAGTGGTAATCTTAGGCAGCTAAGCCGAAAGAAAACGCGTTTTCTTAAAAAGATTCCCCATGTCCAAAATCACGGACTCGTTTCTTCTTTAAGTGATAAAACTGTAATCAGGAAAACTGGGTAAAACTGAGGTTATTTTTCTGAACTTTGCAGTAAACGTATTTTTATGTAAACAAAATGCATGTGTTAACTTTCAACGCTTCTGTTTACTGGAACCAATATTATTATTTTTTAACTTGTATTTATCAGTTTTATAAGGCACGAATTATTACAATGACACATATGTGTAATTTGTCCAAACAATTGCTATGATCAAGTGTTTATGATATCATCACCACAATTCAATTTTGTATTATGTCACATAAAAAATAACAATATGTTGGTTTTTATTATTCAGTGTTAGGCTAAATTGTGTAAACAATACGTAGGCCGTTCTGTATGCTAACAAAATAACATACCAATACCGAATTAGCATACATGTCCATGTTTTGGAGGAACACCTCACTCAAAGAGAATTATATAAAATAAACATATCAGTTATCATGACAGCTGTTTTATTGTGTGGGTTAAGTAAATAGCAGGGAAATCTAGTCAATCAATATTGTTTTCCTCTGTGGAAAAACGTTTCTTCGTCAACGTGCAGAAAGTTGAATGTACCGAGATGAACGCTTTCAATAACAATAAATCAGTGTTTGTCTTACGTTAGAGTGTGTTTTCCAATACACCAATACATGATCTTTTGTAACCGAAATAGGTTAAGAGATGGGTCTTGTACATTGATTTATGGTTAAGGTCAACCTCCTGCATTTTCATTGGTGATCCGTCATTCGAAACCTATTTCCAAGGCGTGCATATTTTAATTTCTAATCAATCAAAACCGAGTTAATCGGCCGGTTATACGCGAATATTACTTTGTTCGTATTTCACGATATTCCTTAATATGTTAGAGAATGCTAGGAAATGTAAGACGTTTCTTTGCTTGAACTGATCGATGAATATAAGGTAAACAGTGACAAAATCTTACACGCTAATTCCAAATTGTTGTGAGATGTGGACGTTCATATTTTGTAACATAATGATAACGCCATAAATAGTATGCATTATTTAAATTACATAAATATCGACAAGATTTGAAGCAAGAAACAACGCACTCGTTCAATTAACCAAACCACTGAAAAAGTTTCACCACGCCTTGTATACAAAAGGTAGAAAAACAATAATCAGTATTGGCACGTCGGAGCAGGTGGAGGACAGTTGCTTTGGTCTCGCGAAGTTAAAGCCTAAATCGGAATAAAAGATGAAAAACAGCTTGATATTGACGCCGTTAGTTTTTCAATTACGGAAATCCGATTTCCGACAAGATTTTCTTCTTGTTTCAATTGTGCCAGATAAAAGTGTTTTCTCGGTGAACTTTGCATCGGCAAACCTTTTCCTAGCTCAAGTTCATTCAACAATACGATGCGACGAGGCGCGGTGTGTTTTGCATTTTTAATATGTGTTGTCGTCATTGACCGCATTTACATGAATGGACATTATCTTGTGGTATTGTTACCAGTCAAGTAATGTAGTATACTCGGGATTATGGCAATGACCATAATCCCATTTATTTTGGGGCTGGCGGTGGGACTGCGTTAGTCTTAAATAAATGATAGCACTAAGTTGGTCCGCTCACTTACTCGTTTTCAACGGATGTTGATAATGTTGACAGGGATCGAGTAAATGTCAGAAACGGCTTGCATTGCCTCGAAACTTTTCATAAGCGTCTCAAAGCAATCTTTTGAGTGAAACGGATCAACCGGATTTCAGGTATTCGGAACATTTCGGACAATTTGTATGGCTCGCTAAAATCACGCTCTTTAATAAACCCGCCGACCCTACCCTTAAGTTTGGCTCCTGAATATAGGTTACTGTTAAATATTGCTGGTTTTTAAACATTAAGCTCATGCCTAGTTTATATGTTCTCTCAGATATTCCTTAACATTAGATGTCGGTCGTTACCCACCAACTACTGGACGTTATTGGACTGGCACACAAGAAAGGACATAAAAAAAGCTGCTGTTCACGACTGAGCTGAATTCTCGCGTTTAAATACAAAGACTCTTCACTTGCGGGATTATGGCGGCCTGGGTGGACGGCATGGTGGTATTACTGCTATGGGTATAATTCAAGTGTTGACTTTGTTATTGATATTCTAGGCCTCTATCGTTTGACACGTTGCCAGGATACTGCTTAAGCTGGGAACCAGGCATCGAGTTGGACTTTAGAACTAGAACTAAGATCTCATAGGGACCACTGGCCCGGACGGTCAAACTCGACTAAACATGGACAGTTGGTTTCTCTGAGTCATCTTACAAAATCTGAATAACCCCCCTTCTCACAAGATAACATTTCTATCGGAATTTTAAAAGAGGAGAGTGATGCCCAGAACATACAAGGAATGTCTATAAGTGTATCACTCGCGGAACACCTTTTTTAGGCCTTTTGGTATGTTTCGGATGTGTTATTAAATGGTTGCTTAATAAATATATTGTTATAATGGAGGAATTGGACTGGATTGGATGAATTAGCTTGTAGGACTGGATTGGAGGAATTAGCTTGTATTGGAGCAAGCTTGTAGGACTGGATTGGATGAATAAGCTTGTATTGGAGCAACAGGATATAGAACATTTAAATGGATCTTTAAATCAGGATATTGCATTTACGTAAGGAAACAAAATAAGCGCATTCTCATTACTGGGGGGGGGGAAACAAACATCCGTGCCGTCCACCTGGTTGCCTGAAACTGCTTGTGTCCGGTTTTCTCAACTTTTCAATGTGAATGTTTTAAAGGAGCATTATGCTCGAAAATTTACCAAGGTATATCAGATTTGTGTTTGTTTCTATTTCCCAGCATCCTAAAATAATAGCTAGACCAATAATGTAATGAATTGGTTAACGGATTTTTGAAGAGTAATCCAAATTTATAGCCTTACACTTCGTCACTTCATGCTTTACATGTGCTAAAACTAAAGCAGTTTATTAAGTACAATATTTTAAGAAAATACACACAAAGTATCTAAGGATTAAACATTTAAACCCCCAGTCCTTTTGCATTGACCTGTCCAATGCGGTTTCCCCTGTTTTGTTCATGTTTGTGCGTTTGTTATGTACAAATGTGTCATCTCTAGTGCATATTTTCTTGTCTCACTGTTTGGATATTGTTTCTTTGCCATGAATAAAGGATTGAGATATACCTCGATATTGCTTTACACAATACAACATGACCGGGCACTTACATGTAATATTCAATATGACTGCACACATTCAATACTGCTAAACATGAGTTGTCGTAAACCTATTAAATGAGACTTCATATGAACCAGCAGGAGAGCAAACCCATCTTACAGAATGCAGTAAACAACGTTTCGAAAATGGCGATTTATTTTGATCATGAGCATGTTCATACGTTTATGAAGTTTGTGTGTATGCTGTTATACAAAAGGCTTTACATTTTATTAATCAATGAATGTAAATTCATATTTAATACAAAATTATTTCATTTGAATGTCGCTAGACTTATTGCAAATGTAAAAAGCAGCCACTAACCCGGAAACGCCACACAGTTCTATCTAGTTGCATAAAAACAAGGGAAATTTAAACATAGAGAATGTAGCCATGCTATTCGATTAATACAGGCACCGCGTACGCGTAATTTAGTTCTCGTTCCATTCGCTTGCATGGTGCGAAAAGCAGTTAAGACTTACGTTCACATTGAAAAGAGGCACGGAATTTGTATTTTCTTTGGATGGTCGTAACGCTCGCCTTTGTCACATTATATCGTGACACAACAGGCAATTCACAGAAAGAAGATAAAGGTATGTTATCTATTCCTGTTTGCGCCATTTACATCTTGTTTAAATTAAAGTAATGACCTCACCCACTATACCAATCTGACTATGGATACAAGTTTAAAGTCCTGTCCAAAAGCGGATGTTCTGTCATTGGAATACAAAAACTGGTTAACACAGAAGCATAATTATTCCGTATCTTAAATATCAAGTGTCCGTAGTATATATACCTATTTAATAAAGACATCAAGGATATTTGAACGATATTTCTCATATACTGTTTGATATGTTTATTGTATGTTTCATAACGCAGCTTAATACATCTGACCTTGTAATCACATACAACCCAATATTGTTCCCTTATCAGTATGACACTTGTTTCGATAGTCTTGTAATCATCAATAAGAAGGGAAAGTGGTCTAGTGGTAGGATGCTGGTATAGGGATCGGAAGGTCCCTGGGTCGAATTCCGCTCAGGGCACTGGGTTTTTCTGAGCAAAAAATCAATTCCACGCTTGCTCCTCTCGACCCAGGTGTATAAATGGGTACCTGTGAGGGAAATAAGTCAATGTGTCGTGGCTGCCTACTGCGCCATATGTAAACGGACGACTTATTCCCAGTGATCGGGGGTTAATGTCAATGTCGGCTGAAGATGCATACGTTATCGAAGCAGACTATAAACCGCACCTTTAACCTTTTAACCTTTTTTAATAAATATAAGCCAATCAACGTGTAGCTTGCTTAGATAGACCAGTACTCATGAATCATGGTATGAACATTGGTCAACTTATGACTCGCATGAGTTTAAAACAAAACAAAACACGACAAGCAATTGCATATGGTAAATACTTACATTCGGGTCATACGTAATAAACATATTCGTCGCCTGAAAGAAAGTACACACGATGCCATGTGTGAACAAATACGATTTGTTTTCATGAAACACTTCCGCATCCGTCGTTGCTGTCAGGATGTCTGATGCTTTCCAAACTTTCCGTGGTCCGACAAGCAATAAGGAAACAAGTCAGCTTTAAAACAACATAACTATTGCAATAGATCTTTATGGAAAAAGTTAATTTATGTTCACGTGACACAATTCCTATATTGTTCGCTTTATTGCCAGCAGTAAATGTCATATCGCCATCCAATTGTATACAATGCTCTACGTATCTATATAGACGATATGAGTGAATAATGCAATATGTTTATAATACACTTTTAAGTTTTGATTTTTTTTCAAATGCCTTTTAATCTTAGCAATTTCGGAAAATACTGATATTTCATTGTAACTATATACTTAATTATACTGCATATAATTGTACAGTCGTTTCATTGCACCAAGTAATTTAACTATGAACTGTTTGCGGTCTTTCGTTGCATTGAATATTAGTGTACTTCCTAAAACACTTCAAACGTGATTATACATTNATATATATATATATATAACTATATTGACTATTTTTTTAATATAACATCATGCTTTCATTACCATTTAAATGTGTCTATGACTTAATAAACGTAGCTTCCATGACAGTGATGTTATGATGGTATACACAATATATGATCTTCGCTCTGGGAAAACAGGGTTTAATTAATGAGCGTAAAGAAGTATCGTTCCAGATAACCCTGTGCGGACGACGCTTTCCGCCTAGACTAGATTTTCGTTTAGAGGAGACTGTCTTAAAACGAAAAGTTAAATAAAAGCAGAAAGTGTCGTCCCTAATTAGCCTGTGCGGACTGCACAGGCTTATATTAGAAAACACTTAACACACATCCATTGAGTCCGGTTTCACAGAGCGCGGCTTAAATAATTGAAAACAGCGTCTATGTGTGTGTATACGTTTCCAATCAAAAACAAAGAAATCAGTTTTTCAAAAAGTGCCTGTTCTTATATCATCGATCTCAGATGACAAATATTGTCCGAGCAAGATAATCAGGCTTTTCATGGACTAGAGTGCTTCCTCGTTAATTGGGATAAGATATGTTGTCAACGCAACACAACGCGATTGACGCAGTATCCCCGTGTTTATAGGTGCATCATTTCATGTACATACATGTAGCAGTGGTTGAAATTGGTATAACTTTATAAGAGAAATGCGTTACATGAAAACGTGCTTAGTTTACTTACACAATATTTATTATAAGAATGTCGTCGTCAATAACATGTTGTTATATCTGTATTTAATACGTAACATTTATCCAGTTTTCATACATTACTCACATATCACGCAAAACATTTTTACAACATGAATGTTATATGATATCAGAGACTTTCAAAACACTGTTATTGACTGCGAATTTAAATACCGTATTAAAACGGTATTTTTAAAATGTTCTACAAACAAACATTCAAAACCATCTTCAACAATATTTAATTATATACGAATCCTTTTAGAAAATTGTAGCATTGTCTCAAATTTGATTTTCATTTGGAGTTTCAGTAACCTTTACATCTGACTATTAAATGACATATATAGGTTGCACGACGAATATTTTCCAGAACGATATAATGCAACAGTAAATGTGATTCCCAACTGACTTTTTTCCTCTTTGTCTGTAGGCCCTCAACATGTTTACGATTTCGAAAGCGCTACAGACATCTGAATGAGGAATCAAGTATTATGTGACATCATGTCAACGTAAATCACGCGTGTGGGTTTTATCTGTGTATAGTGTATTACCTATTCAACTGAATGCACTGGCATGCGCGTATACATAAGGAAATTTGTTTTATATTGTATATGCATACAGTTATTCATTTTCAAAGCAAATGAACAAATATAGTGTGTTTATACATGCTTGTGTAATGGGAAAAAGAACAATATGTACTTATGACCATTATGATCGGCATTTGCATAAATATCCTCAATAATGAAGATGTGCTTACAAATCTATTGGGCTGTTCCTTGGTATAAAAGGTTCATTAACTGACTTTAAATACATAAAACAGCTGAATTACAGAAAACCCTAATCCGGACAAGAGCGCCAACTTGTATCAATTGTGTCAGAGACATTTTTTCTCGTTAGTTCATTACGTTCCATTGAAAAGGATGAATAGATCCAACAAGTGGTTACTATTTCGTCCATTCAAGAACCAAACCCAAAATGATCGGATACGTATTCATTGACGACGGATAGAAAATATAAGGTAATAATGATCCTGATTGATTATTAGCATATAATCTCAAATTCAATGAATATACGCAATGCTGGAAATAATTGTGATTCATTTAAAATGTGTACTTGATCCACGCTATTCTTGCGACATTAAATAACAAACATGTTTAGAACCTTTCATAAACAACTCTTAAAAACGTTCGAGACCTGAGCACAGCAAATTAAAATATAGGTCTCGACAGATACAGAAATATGTATCAATAAATGTAAGATTCCAACGTAGTTTCTTGTTGTCGCTATTCATCTGTCACCAAACAACTCTGTGTCTTATGATGCGTGGCACTTCAAAAACCTAGGTTAACGCTCTCCTCATTAATGTCATTCCTACTCATCTAAATTCTAAATCGTTTGTTGATTATTTACCAATAAACAATGACAGACCGAAATTCGTTCATTTGATAAATATATCATTCAATATTCATTTTGAAGAATAATGTAAAGGCAATAATATGTCCTTTGAGCTTTAGGTTATACTGATGATAATACTAAGAATTTCTTTGGATTGATTGCGTCATCTCATTTTGTATTTCTAAGACGTTCAGCGATCAGCACAATTCATCGAATAGAAACAAACAATACTGAACTGCTCCAATTTCGTCATGGCCTTAAAGTACTGTTTTAATTAAAATGGTCAAAACTGTCAGTTGACGGTCGTATCTCGATTTAGAGCCTTACAGCCATCCAATTGCTCACATGAATAAACCGTTGTATAACCCTCAATCTATACTGCATATACGTAATATACGTGGCAGTAGCGAAACTGACAAATTCGGAGGAGATTGTTTTATTAGCGAGGTAAGTATTAATAGATTGCATTAATACACAAAAACGTTTAGAGACGTGTTACGGACATTGCACTTTTCGAACTGATGTGCATGTATTTAAGTGGTATCTAACATGAGCTATCGGAGCTTTTGCATGTTTTAAAGTTGAACTGTTTATATATAGGGAGCCACATTTAGCAAGAATGTCTTTACGACTTGAGTATTTAACTAACTTGCAAAATATTCATCGAGCTCTCGTAAACCCATCTACCCTTCATGCAAACTCGATATAAGACATTCAAGTATGAGTTTCCCTTACAACAGTTCAAATCGTTTCAGAGCATATTATTTATTTACTAAGTATCAGTGAACTTGACTGAATAAGCAATCACAAAGAAGGTCTTGATATAAGGCATCGATGCAAGATGTTTCAGTACACAACTCGATCAAATCTGGAGTCACTGAGTCAAAATCAGTGTTCATGACTTAGTTATTGTTACCTTGATCCCATCTAATGCAAAACCGATCAATAACTAATGTAAGGCATCTATGTTGGATGTTGAGTACACTAGCTAAACATTATATATTTAATAATTTTAAATTGACCACCCCATCAGCGATCCAACACGAAGCCATATGCAATCATATACGAAGTTTAGCAGGTTTACGACAAAAACTTAATTTGTTCTGTAGTTTAAAGCCAAAACCTGTTATATTCTTTATTAATTAACGATGCCATTCACTTTGCTCTTACTCATCCATGTATAACTCTTAGCGAGGTCTAGATATAATGTATATAAGTATGAAGTTTCACTGTAATTGCTCAATACGCTCTCGCTTTTTTTAGCATAAACCCTTTTTGCACATGCGCATATGACATGATGACCAACCATTTGACTACTATGCAATACCATGCTATGTCTGGATATTAGATTTTTTATGCAATACTGGAGTTAAACATTGAATTTGATCCTTTATATTTATATATAATCACAATACAATACAAAATATATAGTTCATGGAAACAAAACAAACTTACAATGTCAGTAATTTCTCATCTTTATAATTTGCTTTTTTTCAAACTAGATTTTACCTAGTCTTAACCAAAACTGCATATATTACTGCCATTTACTTACTTATTTTAAAATTGTTCATATATTTTCCGACCTGGACATATAACCTAATTGCAATATGAAAATCCTGCTTCAATGCGGTGTCCGAAATTTTATCTTGTTTTTCTATTCCTTTAACTTTAAGTATATATTTTTCCTACATCAGGTATGTATTAAATATCATAAATAGTATATTATCTAAGTTTATTGGACGGTTCAAATAGTTCAAATGTACTTACGGTTAAATGGTTCCAAAAATGTTCCGGTAATGACATGGTAAACGCCGGTCGATATAGTAGCATTAGTTTACTGAATAGCACCGTTATTCACGATAACCGATCTCTTTTGTCACAAAACATACCCTTATAATGGACCGAAAATGTATTCTATGATGTGCACCAATTTAAGTGACATGTATAACATAATCATATATTATCAACGTGTGCTCGCTGTTTCAGTTTCACTAGCCTACGAAGGTTAATTAAGTTCATTACGTTTTTGTTAAATACTAATTCTTTGTCGAGACATTATTTTGTTTAACAGACTTGCAATTGTAAACATATATACATATATACATATGCACTGGTATTTTGAATTCAAACTTAATCCTTTATTATCATAGATTTGCAACTTACAATTCTTCTGTAACATGGAGAGTCGTAAACAATGTATAAATGTATATTATGAGCAATAACGGTTCAATGATCCGTTATGTTTATGCTATGTTTAATAAACGTTTTATTCAATGAGGAATTGAACGGTGAGGTTATCAACAAGCAACGCAGTAACAAATAAAACAACGCATTTCTGAGTAATGACATAGTTCAATGGCAAGTCTACAGGAACGTTTCATACTGAGATGTATCACTGTGTTCTTAATAAGTCGTGTTTATTACTATTTTTAAGTGATATAAATAAAGTTAAACATTGATTATATTCTACTAAGCAGTATGTCCATGTATCTACATTGTATATTCTTGTGATAAATAACACTAAACATCAACTGTGCAGTCATTGACTTACCTTCATATCAGACAGCTCTACAATAATGCAATATTTATCTTCGAATAAAACTGCCTTCATTTAGCAAAGGTCCGCTGGGACGCAGAAAAAATAAATGTTTGAAATAAATGTAAGCAAGTGTCAGTTTCAGAAACAAGTTACATACATCAATTGGCAAATGGCGATTTATATACGACTGCACGCAACACAGACACAGGCTTTTGGGTTAATGTTGTTAGATAGATGTACAGTTTAATTTGTCACTACGCCTTCAAGAAATCCCCTACGAAACAATATTCTGAACATATGTTTATATATAAACTTAAAAACATTGTTAAGGAATCGGTTCTGTAGTCTTTGGATATAAGGAGTGCAAACGATACATAAAAAGGCTTACACGATGCACACGATGCACAAACACAAATATTTAGCTATGCGAACCATTTAAATGCACAAGCTTAATTCTGTCTGCGAGATCGTAAACATTAACATGCGCCATCAAAATAAAACATCGATCTATATGATTTGCGTGAGCGAAACACATGACGGGTAAAGTACACCCATTCAAAAATTATGAGAGAATATCACAGGGTAATTGTGATTATTAAGCAAGTATCGGTGGATAAATATAATGGAAGTATAAACTGTTTGTCTTGACAGAACTATTGCAATAAATGTCCACACGTATATCACATGTAAAAGGTCATTCTGGCTTTCTTCATAAACTTGTTTTTACTTCTATTACGATGTCTTACGTTTCGATAAGTTGGTCTCTATAGGCACTTCGGAAACACATAGTGCAGTACAGAAAGTGACATAACACATAAAGAACGATTTATAATGAGGAATTGTGGTTGAAAATGATGGTTTGTTTTCAATGCATACGTCGTTTTATTCCCAACGGGGTGATGCGCTGACCAACTGTCTGATAACAAATATTGCTATCTTGATGATATAAGTGGCTTACATATAACTGTAATAGTAGTAACACAAATTTGCACCGTGCTTCTTTGATAACGTGCCTAAGATCTGTACATTTTGATATATAAGTGTTTTGAAGGGTTCGTTATAAAGACGTTTTTAATTTAGTATGTCAGCGTTCAATTGCTCAGTATGCTGTTTTATAGGTCACAAAATCGTTTGTGTTATTGACAAGGTATAAACCATATAGAGTGAAAAATAATTGATCTGAAGGTGAAAATGTACAGCTACATACTCTTCATGAATGCTTTTGTCATGACACTGAACTCAAATTAACAATATAATATTCGACGGGGTGAAGTGTTTGAATACCTAATGAGGTTATCGAAGTCATGTTTGCTATACGAATATCATAGTTTGATACGTTGTTGTTGTCTTTTAAGTATTTATATGTTTCCTCATTTATATGTTTATTTAGGTGTGTACTGCAAAGTTGTTCTTAAATACTTAAATATTATCGAAACAGTTTTTTTTTATATTAAATCAGATAAAACTCCATAAATCTATGTGACGTTTTACCGTATCAATGTTCAATGTTTATATATGCATACGTTTAGCACAGAATATGAAATTGTGCGATAAAACCTAACATCATAGCTATTTACGTCGTTGATAAAATTGTGTCATAATATTGAGGTTATCATGCATGAACAGGAGTTAAGAACAACCAAATTGTTTGATGGAAATTTCGCTTTTATTTGCCTTCACAAAAATAAAATTATCAGAGAGGCACATCTTAAATGAACAATAAATCTTCAAATTTTACGCAAGGTGTTTTTTTTTAGCTATTGACCGATTTTAGCAACTTATAAAACCTAAATAACATAAGATGTACTAGTTACGATCAGACAAGATAAAAACTTGCACTCTCGAAAACGAAATTACGAATTTCACAAACACAAGTACTAAATGAATGTTTTGTTACAGCATTATTTTTCCTTGTTAACATCTTGTAGAATTGTTAAACTCAACTCAACTCAGTTTATTAAGTAAATAAAGGCCTTTGTTCGAAAATACAAATTATTTTACACAAAATATAATACATTATTTTACACAAAACATAACACATGTTTGTAGTTGCATACATATAGTTGAAATGTATTTATACGATGATACACAAACGTACATTATTTCAATATTGTATCATTATCTGTTGTGCTCTTCAGATTATAAAAGTCATGAACCGTATTTTCCACCCATATACCAGTTATATACAAATTGTGAAATAAACATAATGTTGTCCTTCAGGAAAACAGCAAAAGTTTATGACCACCATGATGTTATGGAACTTGAGAAGTCTCTGACGCTATCTCTGACCCCACCCATGAAATCGTTGAAACTTCCGATGAGTGACTGGAACCTTTGCGTAGCCATCGTTGCGCCACAACGTGCGCCGTCCAGGAAGATTCTCGCCAACAATCTGCAAAATTTTTCATAATTTCAGAGCAAGTGAATACACATGTAGTTGCATGGTAAATATGGTGACTTTAAATATATACCAATACAAATACAAAAACACTTGTATAGCGCAAAAACTATAAATATATTGTATTGCGCTTCACAAAACGTCCTATATACACATATTCAGATATCATCTACTGAAAATATGTTGGAAGTCATTTAACCTGTTCAAAGGAGATTAGGACCATTGTTCTGCAAATCAATTAGGATGTTTCCGACATTTTTTAAATTAAATATTGGATACAAATAGCATTAAAGTACAACAAAATATATACGATATTTTTTAATTTGTTTATTTATGACAACATACCAAATATGAATGAGTGATATTAATGCATACACGTACCTTGGGCTACTCATGCTTATCAATCTAGAAATCTCGTCCATTTCAAGCATGTCGTTGTATGCGTCCATGTTGCCTCCTCATAACTGCACGTGCGCATTGCCCTGGCTCCTTCGCTCATGACGTCATCACACCTTTCTGATTCTTGTTTGTACACCGGGAGTAGGAATTGGTGATGCACGCTTTAGAACCTTCCATGTATCGTTTACCCTTAAATGTGATTTAGTATACATTTTAGGTGTATGGCTTTTACGCGTGATTCGAAATACTCATGGTGGGACTTTTTCTGTTGAAATAAAACGACACACGTATTATATCAGTTTATTAAACATGCAAGTTATTAGCCTGGTTAAGTTAATTTTTAATTTGTTATTTGTTTCTTCAAACCATCCTGTTTTAGTTTTTTAAGGGGATTTTTAAATTGATTTAAATATTGCAGAATATTGTTATTTGACCCACTAACATGTTAAGTGATCCATTATTTATTTCAATTATTTCACATGCAAACGACCAGAGACCTAATAATGTCATGCACAATAATGCAATAATGTGTAATTAGAAACAGAGACGTAGATAACAAATGAACCCAGTTAATTTAGAAAACATGCACTCGTTTTGTATGTTCGATCTAATGTTAATGCCACCATCTGCTTTTTATGTCGGAACTCTTCAAATGATGAATTATTGATCACGAACATGTCTGCCTTATGCATTTTTATTTTAAATTCTCTGCAACCTCTCATTATTACCATGCCACGTGTGGTACGCCATTAATCATGTGTACACGCATGAAAGGTTCTACTGTCAGACTCTAAATTTGCTATTTCTGATGCATTCCAACAATTTGATTATGTTCATTTCATGCCGCAGGCTAGTTGAATTGGGGAAAATTAACAAGAAATAAAAACACATAACGTATGCATATTTTCAGAATAAAATATTTTTAACTAGAAATAAAATTAACTCTTTAATAGTGGAAACATTAATCGATTACAAAACTTTTCTCTCCATATTTGAAGCGGCCTTGGCCCGCTTATTTTGTGAAAAAAAATGAGTCGAATATTGTTCAAATTTGTGAAAATAAATGAGTCGCGAACTGTTCAAACTTGTGAAAAAAATGCGTCGCAAACTTTTTTAAATTGCAAAACTTTGAGTCGCGAATTTCTTTAAATTGTGAATAATTGAGTCGCGAACTTCTAAAATTTATGAAACACGGCCGTTCGCTAAGAAGGAAAAAAAACTGGATTAAGTGAGACTAGCTTGAGCTGTGAAGCGACTGTGTATCTCGTCACCCTTAGCACAGAGATGGTGGCCAATCTTGAGTGCGTAGTCCTCGCTCCCACATTGAAATCTCCGTTCCAGTGCTTCCATCTGTAGGCATTCCTCTGTCATCCCTAGAAATGCATAACAAATCAAATTATAAATTGAGAAAGATTTATGATCACAAAAATACAGGTTGCTGCTGACAAGGGGCAGGGTAAAATATGAAAACATGCTAGTGACATCATACAATTATTTTTAAAAATTCTAGAAAATACCGTAAACAGACTTAAAGTCCTGTCTATGCATTTGCCATTGAATACTAGTATTTGCTAACTATATAAAATATCAAAAGATGTTCACATATTTTGTGATGATCAACCTAGAGTAACAGACGAGGGGCATTAAAAAGGGGCAGGTCGCAGCACCTTGCTGTGTCACTCAAGATCAGTTCTTATGTAAATATAGGAATAATGAAACTTAAGAAACGTTATCAGGATAGTCATTGTTGTACACATGTTTGTTCGTGCTTTTTACCTTAGACACTTATTTGAATTGTTTACGTAATACTCCAACAATTTACCAAGCATATCTTATTTTCGAACCATTCTTTAACAGTTAGTACAAAATGAATATATTTATCACAAATAACATTCTTCAACGAAGAATCAATACTCGAAAAATTTAATTTAATTTTTAATCATTTCCTCAGTAGAAATTTATATAATAGATATTTACACATATATCAAAATATTACTTCATATATTGAAATATTGCTGAATAAAACTTAAGTCAATTAAGTCAACCATACCTTCTCAAAATATCAAACATCAAGGTCACATGTGCTTGTAACATAAAAATTGCTGTCGAGCGACATCTAGAGAAATCTTCATATCATATGAATGGTACATGCACTCATTTATATGTCATGACTGGTATGTCATGAAAAAAGATGACCCTTTATTATTTTTAATATTTAAAAATTATCAAAGATCACTGTTAAAGGGGCGATTTACCTGCACGTCGGCTGGAGAAGGGGAGGGTGCATGCATGATTTACACACATCTCTTGTTTGTTCTATCATTACGTTTAAAGACTACGTAATGTATAAACTAAATTTAAAATATGTATATTGATCTGGCATGTGCATCAAACACCAACAGAAACAAAGGTATGGCATGGCATGCATTGAGACAATCCACAGATTAGCGTAAAAGTAAAACTAAAAGCCAGTGAATCGAGTCATGTGTATGTTAGTTTATAAATATCTGCTCAATGGTATATATAAGGTAATTGGTTATATTATAACAGGGAATATTGGTCTGTGTACATGTTCATTGTCGGATGATGCTGCGGCAGTATTTGTCGCTTTTTGACATCACGAGAAACTGATCTACATACGTTTTATAAACATAGCTGAAGTACTGTTTTACTTATGGCTAGATGCAGATTTGACTTTTCAATCATTTATGTAATCATATGAACCACATTTTTTTGTTACACAAACAAAAACACTAAAATAACGTGCATATTCACTATATAGCCCTGAAACAACAAACCGAGCTACATCCACTTAGCGTAAGTACTCTGTAAGTTATCGCAGGACCCACATTTTCGGACGGTCGGGCGGTATGAGAGACAGCAGGCATAACTGAAATAACATTCATATGATACATATGACCTCTTTACCCACAAAACGATTTTCATAAGCTGAGTACTTTTTATGTTGTGTCAGGATCCAGGTTATAGTTTTAAGCTATTTTGGAAAACATAGAAACCACAATGTTTGTCTGAGGAAAAAACCCTGAAATAACGAGCATATTCCCCATTTTGCTTGGTATCAATTAACTGCGTTTCATCAACGTAGCTTAAGTGTTTTGTTTGCCTTATCGCAAAATCCAGCTTTTCTGGACAGACGGTTGAACAGACGAACACAACTAAAAAATAACCTGCATATTCCTCATATACAATGTAACTTTCATCCACCTACCTAGACTACGTGTTGGATTATTGCAGAACGGAAGAAAATACAGACGGACCGGCAAAGCGATATATGTGTCGCGTTCTGAGAAAACTGTGCATAATGCTTGTGCGTAAATTGTCATTCCAGATTAGCCTGTGAAGTCCGCACAGGCAAATCAGGGACGACAATTTCCGCTTTTATGGAATTTTTCGGACTGCACAGGTTAATCTGGGACGACACTTTACGCACATGCATTTTGCCCAGTTTTCTCAGAACACGACACATATGCCTCCCAGCACCAGAAAATAATATAAAAACATAAACAAGATGTAAATCCATGTTTTGCTAACCTTTTGAACCTGAAGCTAGATACATCTTCCATTACTTTTAATCCGCGATAACCTTAACGGGGACGGTTCATCCACATGAATATTTTTCATTACGTACCCACAGAGGAATGCCGGTCGCTTCCAAAATGAAGAATGGTAAGACCCTTTTGGCAAAACAACTGAATCACATATGCATTTGTATTGTTTGTTTAAGTATTGACAATTTCACTTGTGTTGATGTTTGCATCGGTGATGTTCTTTTGTTGTTGTTCTTCTTGTTCTGGTGATGGTGGTGGTGGTGATGTTGCATATATTCACGTGTTCAATACTTTTGTCATACAATCTATGCAGATTATCCCGCCTCTACTAGTTATATCCCTCATGCATTTTTTAAAGGCGTATTTTGTTTGAACAATTATAATTAAAATAACCCATATCAAGTGCTGTAATGTTAATGCGAACACGTCACTTAAAAATTCAATTAACATTTAGAGGGGTCTGGTCTTTAGCCATACGTAGGTCAGGTTCTTTTATTATTGTATTATGCATTAGCTAGGTAAATGGTAAAACAATGCTAATTATACATCATATTAAATATCTATAACTATGAAAATGAAATATTATTTTAGCCAACACAACACAATACAATATTAATCATTTACAAATGGTTAGGACTGTAATACTGCAATTACAACATGTGCATTATAATATAATTATACAATATTGAAATAACTCAACGGGACGTATATAAATGGTTAAATGAAATTTAATGATAATATGCATAGATCATTATATTAATTACTATGGAAAAGTTATATAAATGTGACTTTCAATGTAATCAAAACCCTAATGCTTTCTGGTTAGAAACCAAATTCATTATTTCAACCAATAAATAGAGTTCATATTTAAAGCCCCATTACTATTCAAAATCAACGAAAATTCTGTACAATATTTCGTAAAATAAAGTAAAAACAAATACAAATTAGTGTTCCATAAAGCAAGTGCCGAAATTTCAAAGACAGATGTGGTCTGGTAACATAGATGTTTGTAGATATAAATTCACGTTTTTATTTTTTTGTGACACAATTAATTCCATTTTAATTTCCCGCAAATATATATATATATATTCATACGACACAAGAACACTAAAATGGTACCATGTTAGTGTTCATGTGTCGTATGAATAGATATCAGTGCGGGAAATTAAAATGGAATTTATTGCGACACGAAAAAATAAAAACGTGCATTTTATATCTACAAACATCTATGTTACCAGACCATCTGGTTTGATTATTTGGCTATTGCTATAAAAACATTTATTTTGTTATTGGGTAACTTTATTTTACGAAATGCTTTACGAAATTTCCGTTTTTTTAGTATTAATGCGGCTTAAACAGTAGTTAAATGAATAGGTCAAGCAAATTAAAAAATTCGTGTTAAGGTATCTGGCACGAGGAAATCGGTAGTCATATATACCAACATAAAACTGCTGTTGTTTGGGATAAATAACGTATTTGTTTTTGGTTCTGATTGTTCAGATGACGACAGCCGTGCTATAAGAAAAGAAGATGCACTTCAAATGCTGCATTCATAAAATTACCCGTTATTATTTTTTATCATGACGATTGCCATGAATAAACATCTATTTTATTCGGTTAAAAGCTATAACACAAGATAGTACTGCGTAGAAACGGTATATGGAATATAAGTATACTATAACGTTATTTTCATAATGCTGAGGTAATATACAGTTTGCGGCCGCCTTGTTGGTCAATAATATGACATAGGGCCCTACGTGAGGGTTTTCAATTTGTTATATTCAACCGAACAATTTGTATATCAACCAGTGTAAAAATAATTTGTTAAGTGTACGTCTCCAAACAATTGTATAACTTTGAAAGTAAGCTATGTGCGTGCTGTCCATCTTTTGCCATATAAGAAATAGGTCCTTATACACTTGATGGTTTTTTTTTGTATTTTTACAACGTTCATAATGACACAGATTATTATTATGATTAGTATTATGATAAGTATTATGATTATGATTATTATTATTGTTGTTGTTGTTGTTGTTGTTGTTGTTGTTCTTCTTCTTCTTCTTCTTCTTCTTCTTTTTCTCATTCTTCTTCTTCTTGTTATTGTTTTTATTCTTATTCTTATTCTTAGTCGTATTCTTACACTCGTAGCCGGATAAATGCAAACATGTATGTACAAACTGTCCTAACTGCAATATGGACACAGTCATACAACGTAATCAGTAAACAAAAATGCGGCATTTTCGTCGAGCAACGCGAGCGAGCTGTTTTATTTAATGCGACAAATAGTCAGTTAATTTGCACAAATTGTACACATGTTTTATCTTTGGTCTTAGTCGGATAGAGATTTGCGTACAAGTCAATACCAGTCCTTTTTTTACACTCTAGGCGTTTCACACCAGGTTCTCGAGGTGAATCCGAAAATACACTGCGCAAAATAATCGCGGGGTAACAGGGGAAAAAGTAATTTATAAACTTGTCGATGAATCTTTTCTGACAATCATACACACATATTCGTGCGTTTTCATAGCTTAGCTATCTACATAGTTTTTATCAGGTGATTTTGTAATATATAAATAGTAAAATGTGTGAAAAAATAAGTTATGTACATTTTATTAAAATAATCGTTCTTATTTATAAATCAACTCGTCACTATTGGCAAGTCCCTTATCTTTTTTGTGACGTATGACATTGATAAAATAAGTACAAAAGCCTGCCTTCCTTACACGATGCAAACCATCGTTCCAGGAAAGATGTTAATTATAGTGTTGCTGTTGTTCTTCTTTACGGATATAAACGCACTGCTATATGACGTATCTTGTGCTGATGGCGGCGTTCATCTACGGTACCCAGTAAACACAGACGAAGACCCCAGGAACGAAATGCCACATGTTTTCGCGATGACGAAAGACAAAGTATGCAACGCGGACAAAATGTACGAACTCGTCAGAGTTAACAATTGCGGTTCAGTATGTATATGTACAGTCTTTTATCCACATATTCTATATTAATATTGATATTGTTTAATGGTTAGGAAAAACAGTTAAAAAATACGCAGTAATACGCATTAACGTTTTTAATAATTGAAATGAACAGAAGACTATCTTGTCTTGTCTTTCCATCAATTCGTAGAGCTTCAAAGGTATATCTCTCATGCAAATGCCTTGATTATTAACATGTCTAAGCCTTCATGTCCTTAAACATAAATAATGCACTCATATATTATATATATTATATATTATATTCGAATAGTCAATAAAAAGGTTATCTGAACGGTTTTAATTGATATGAAAACATATAAATTAATATCATAATAATATGGAAGACCATAACTTTCTTAATATGCCAGAATAATGCGATTAAACTCGAAAAGATGAAAGCTCTAGTGACTGAGCTAACAAAGTCAGCACACTGTCTTTCGAATCTCATTACCTACTTTATTATGTTGTCTTGTATCAATTTTACAGATGCAACCCATTAGGCTCTATGTTGCAAACGGTTCAAACGCATATGACGTCATTGCGGTCACGTGTACCGTCCCTGGTCACTACAGACGCCAGATAATCTCAGACCCGGCCCAGCCCATCCCAAACACGGACGCTGAAGCCGATAGAATGGTTACAACTTCTGTCCAAATGGAGTCCAAGCTTGTATTTTCCAATCTTGGTAAGATGTATACATAGTGAAAAATAAATATCACTTACATGTATAAAACGATACATTCACAGTGTAAATAATATCGCATATTAATTGATATTTCAAGTTGCCAATGATTTCGCGTTCGTTTTGTTTTCGTTATTTCATGAACATATATACGGTTTTGAGATAATGCATGTTTAAACATATTAAACAAGTGTTGTATATCCGATATACACGCTAATTAATCATGCAGAGATAAGGAAAGGTGAAATAGGAATGCCCTTTGGCCGTCCGTATGTGTGTGAGCTCGTCTGTTCGCCCGTCCGTCCCTTACATGTTCGTGTCTGTTCTATATTTATCATGTACTTTTTGACTAAATTCATGGATCTTTGCTTCAATGTTAAGGTCAATAAGACGCTTTGCAAGAGGCAGGTGTAAGCTCGAATGTCAAGATGATGGCACGGATATTTCACGCCCACAAAATGTCAATATCACACTTTTGATCCGCGCCTAACTCAACAAATTATTGCTGCTTGATATCCAACTTTACAACCAAATTGCCCTGCTTATGAACTTGTCCCCCTGAGTAATATGGTTTCTTTTTAGCTCAGCTGATCAAATAGTGCTTATTGCGAGCTTTAGGATGTCCATCTTCCATTAGTACATGCGTAAGGTTCGTGTGTAAGGAGCGGGTATTACCTTTTTCATCTAACGACTTCTCAGCCTTAACTCATTGACATCTCTTTAACGAAACTTCACAGAAAAAAAACATGGGTGACCTTCGTTACAATTTGTTCAAATCGTTCCGTTATATTGCATCAGTTAGTCACCAGAGCTAAAATAGATTTTATAACTGCACTTTTTTGTTCTAATATTAGAATGAGCATTGCTTTAATATTGTGTGAGTAACCCCGTCTAGTAGCCCTTCGCTACTAGTGTGTTCTCTTTGTGTTTTTACTTGTTTTTGTTCACGCTATAAGATACAACTTATACTATTCTTATACTGTCTAAGACAACATGAGGTTTTTGTCACACAGAGTATCAACCCTAAAAAAAACAGTTATTACACAAACATCACAAATTCTACACATTAGTTTAGTTGTAATAAATGTCTCAGCTGAGTGATCTGGGGCCTTAAGACCTGCTTGTTTTATGACATTTTTTTACCTTGTGGTTTCTTTTTATCTGTTCTCAAAAAGCTCTTGTAATAGTTCCAACCTTCGCATTGCTTGTATAATGGTTGACAAAACGAATTGGCTATGATGTATTAGTTTTACTTTAACGGGTTTGTGTTCATCTTGCGCTAGAACAAAATAATGTTAAGTTATAAAATGTTTATATTCCCCAGTACACCTCGTTTATCAACATTCAGAAAAAGAAATAACTGCTCGTGGATTACAAGTATACCACTTCATGAGGATATGCAAGGGCGTATATCGGCAACATGGTTTAACTTCGTCAATACCATTTTTCAGCGGAAATTCAACCGATTAAGTGCAGCCCTAAAGACCGTGGCATACTGTACATCGGCAACCCAGACCCATACCGCTTCCGCTCTGTCCTGGCGTACGACTTCGTATCGAATGCGCGTTGCAAGGTCGACATGATCGACGGAAACAGCATCGTAGCCATATATGATTGCAGCTTGGTAAGCGATATTTGTTCTAGTATTTGGTAGACGTTGTTTTAGAGCTGATAATTGGTCAATGTTAGTAACTATGTTGTCACTATTCCAATCGGCAAGGGATTGGTAAGAAACAAATACATACACGTTTGATATCTAACTAATTACCGTTTATTTCAATTACCTTAAATACAATATGCGTTATTCAATGATAACACAATATAACGTCTAGCTTGTCTTGACAACAAAACAGTTTTAGATTTTTAACTTTGCAAAACCCTCTCAGTACGACATTGGAATGAGTATAAAAATGAGTATAGAAAGTATCTATCTATCCACATGTATTTTTTTAGATGCGTTGGTTACAATGAATTTATTTTTACACCGTTCGCCTCTTTCAAATACAGGCTCAAACCGTCATAGCCTCGTTCTCAATTACCGAAGTCCACAACGAAATAATCGGTGGCCCCCCAGGCACGTTCAAGACGTACAAGATCAGTTGCTATGACGACACTGCCATTCCGAAACCTAAGGCTAAGATCATAAAAAGCCATGGCGACAGATTGATTAGCAGCATTATACTCGGACTATTGCTACCATTTGTTACACTACTGGCGAAATAAACTTGCACTTATTCTCACAACACGCCTCACACTTTAGTTCATTTCTTAATTCCTGATACTGTTTACGCAAAGATCAAGTATTTATTATATATTAAACCCTTTGTTAACATTCCAAAATGTATAAAATGCCAACAGTTTTCGATCATTAAAATGTGCATGTACGTCTAGTTGTAACATTAACACAATCAATAGGGATTTGTTATACTATTTTCTCAGTTGTTTAAAATTCTGATTTTAACAACAAATTTTCACAACTGTAAAATTAACTACAAAAAATGATATGTTTATTCCCCGTACACTTCGAACACAAGTATAATTACAATATTAATTTGTTGCTAACCGGTTGACAAAATTGTACTTTAAACTGTGTCATTGTGTTTGGTTTCTAAAAAAACCTATGAAATTATGTAAGTTAAATCATATAAATTGTTCTGCAGCATCAAATGTTGTTGATTGTTTTTTATTTTCAAACTCGACTATTCATCAAGTAGTTTGAGCTCTATAACTCACAATTTGTTCGCATCGGTGTTCAATCGCAATAAGTGATCCATATGTTGCTGCGTTATGTGACCTTGAACTCAAGCATGGACATGACTGCTATGCCTGTGGCAAAGCACGCGGGGGTATTTTATGCAACTTTTGTAAAAAAAAAAGGCAAGCTCTAGTTTTCCAATAAAACATCATGTAAGCTATATTAGAAATAGTAGAGAGCACTGACTGGCTCCTGTCATTATAGTGACTGACCAGTCAGCCCAAAAACATTGAACGGACCGAAGCTGAAGGCACATAGTAAATCATATATTGCATAAATACGATGTAAAAGAAATGTATGAGCAAATGTCTTAGATGTTGATCCATGTGTTTATGTCAATCGCGCGCGTACTGACCTTATTTTAAAATTCTACACAATGTTTGCTTAAAGGGACTTGTTCACGTTTTGATAAATTGACAAAATTGAAAACAAAATGTTTCACATAAGCAAATTTTCGATGTAGTTTTGTTTTTTACAAGGAAAACGTAATACTGAACATTTACCGTGCTCTTAAATATCCATAATACGCATCTTATGACGATTTAAAACATGAAAATTATAGGGCGTTACAAACGCGAAACGATTGAATAATTTGGAAAGTTCTGTTGTTATCGTCATATTTTCTGACATTTTGAGGATTGTTGACTTTTACTCCAAGGATCAGTGGTTCTAGCCCAGGTATAGCTTTCTTTTTTCTTTTTTTTTATGCTGGGGATCTTTAGTTCTGATCTTTACATTAATCAATTTCAAGCATTGAATGACACACTTCAAAACATGCAAACATCTCTGAACAAGTCCCTTTAACAAACACCATACGTTATTTAGTTATTTTCTTTTAAACACCTTATCCAATAAACTTTCGTTTACGTTTACGGAATTTATTAGTATTCGTTTAATTGCAAACGTTTTCAATAACTGCGTTCAACACCACTACAACTGATCGGAAAATCCATGTGCTCCGGGCTCTGTAATATTGTATTGGCTCGTTGACATTTTAAAACATACCTACAAAACGGACCTTGCAACTGTATGTACGCAAAGAAGAAGCATACTTATGTTAGTTATAGTATACAAATACAATCAAAATTTTCCCTCTTTGAACAAATAAAAAAATGATTAAATATCGAGGGTAAAATAATGCCACATAGATGTTCGAGTACGACCCTGCGAAATGTTTAAGAATGCTTCATGAACTATTCGCATTGTCTTGATGAACTATTCATGATGGTACTTCATGAAGACTTCATGAGAAACATGTGAAGACAAAATGAGACTTATTCCTGAAAAGTTCATAAAACAGAGTTTATGAACTATTCATGAAGTGGAAAATGCATCAAATCTTCATCATATCATGCATCATTAATGCACATGAAGAATTCATGAAGAGTTCAAGAAGTTTACACACCTTATATTCATGAATTATTCATGAAGTATAAACATTTAAGTTTTATTCATGAAACTGTACATATCTCATATTCATGAAGAATTCATGAATTTCTTGCTCAGTTGTTCATGAAACTTTACTTCATGAAGAGTTCATGCATTTTTGTGTTCAATATTGTTATGTCTCAGTTTTAGTTCAGGAGTATTTTCTTCATGACGTTGAACAATTCATGAATATAATTATTCCTGAAATTTCATGAAAATTTAATTCTTGAAGTTTTCATGAAGTGAAACCTCTACATTTAGCCTTGCCAACAGACAAATTTTAGTCTGATCACTAAAAAAACTCAAATATCAAATACAACACAGAAAATACATTTATTGGTCGCATTTATATTAACATAGTTACTTCATGAACATTTAATTATTCTTGAAACTTTATGACAATTTACTTCTTGAAGTTTTCATGAAGTGAAACCTCTAAATTAGTCTTGTCAACAGACAAAAAGTCTGATCACTAAAAGAACTTGAAGATAAAATTCAACATTGTAATAAAATCATTAGAATTGCTGACCCTTCATCTGCATGTTGGCGAACAGTTAATAAATTACATGTACATGAAATGATTGGTTATGTTTCTGATTCTGTTGATGACAAAAACATTCATAAAGCAGACAAAAGAGTGATACAATGTAGCAAAAATTGGGAAACATATGTGAACACAGTACCAAAGAAGTTGAAATGGAATCAATGGCTGAACAGTTTAGCCGGTAATTTATTAAAGACTTACATTTCCAAATATAACATAAACCATGTAGCTTTATTCAGCTTGCCTGTTTCAACTTCCTGTGCACACAATATTCTTCCTTTGTAAAAACAGCAATGCACATGTTTTGTTCTTGATATCATCTTAAACTGTTCTTGAAATAATATGTCCTTAAAACTTTTTTTAAACTGTTCTTTTAATTCTGCCAAGAACAATTAACAGTATTGCATATTTTATGTAAATGAACATTAAACACCATGGGAATACTAAAATGCAAATAAAAGTAAGTTTGCTGATCATGGTCGATGTTTTCATTTACCATGGCCAACTATGGTCTGTCTTTTGTCACCATTGCCGACCATGGTTAACAATGGTCACCATTGCCGACCATTGTCCATGTTTTTTGTGACCATGGCCAACCATGTTCATGATCATGTTTCTCCACGGTTTTTGATAGCTGACAATCAAATACCATGGTCAACCATCAAAAACCATGGTGACCATGGTCTACCATGGTCATTGTTTTGCCTGGGATGTATATAGTTATGAAATGCAGGGTCAAGTTTGATTTTGGATCCTGTACGATAATATTTTATTCTGAGTAATGGCGCAATTGTTTCCTTTATTCTGACAAAAATACCTGATCTGCTCAATGACTTGAAACATTCATAAAAAAATTGATGGATAGTTCATGGATGGTTTAAGAATCTTAAATTCTAAAAATATTCAAAAAACATTCATAAAATAATTTATGAATAGTTCATTGTTGGTTTAAGAATACTAAATTCCAAAAAAAAACTTCATTTATTCTTAAAACATTTTATGAATAATTCATGGGTGGTTTAAGCATCTTATATTTAAAAAATATTCATAAAAAAAATCATAAAATAATTTATGAATAGTTCATGGGTGGTTTAAGAATATTAAATTCAAAAAATATTCTTAATTTATTCTTCAAACATTTTATGAATAATTCATGAATTTTGGGAATCCTTGATTTATTCTTGATATCTTCATGAATTGGAAAAACCTCACTTCATGAAGAAAACTTCATGAAGTGACGTTAATAATTAATGAAGAAGAGTTCATAAATAATTCTTTCAAGTATGAAAAAATCATGATTTCATGAATATCATTTCGCAGGGGCGTGCACGTTTCTCTAATGTCAGACAGTCACAGATTCATAGAGAACTTTATTAGATAAAACTACTGACAGATAACTGCTCACATATTAAAAACCCTTGTGGGGCTAATAAACTGCGTACATGACACAAATTGACAATTCGAGACCATTACACACACTCTGCCAGTAACTCGTTCAATACAAATAAACATAAGCGAACACTTTTCCCTACGGCCCAATTACGAACGCTAGAATATGTGTCGCGCAAATATTTGACCCCATACTACTCGCGTCCTGATATTATGATTTCATTCCAGGTATCATTTCATTGCACAAAATCAATCTCCACAACGTTTCTTTATATTTTTCAAACTCCCACATTTAATGTGTTGTAAAGAGTTTGTATGGTTATTTGCTTTATGAAACACATTGCAGGACAAAATGTGTAAAATTTCATTACTCATAACATATCATGAAACTGGTATATGGCGATAGCCACGAAACAATACTATTTGAAATTATAGTCTAAGTATTAAGTCATTTAATATAAATTGTTAACTTGTTATTCATACTAGCGGTCGTAAGTTCACAGCTTATACCTGAGAAACAAACTTCTCATTGCCTTAAAAAAAAATGACATCTCTATCAACATTAGTCTGCGCCGTAAGCAACATGTTCTAACCTGCCTTCGTCACCAAACTAAGTGCTACGATGTAAAAACAAACCATTTTCCCCTGTCCATCTCACTCAATCATTCGTTGATGCAATATCTTTAAGACTGTCCGGGCATATACGTTCTTGCATTATCAGATATGGAAGGAATATTATATTGTCCAGCTTCATTTGACTCTTTGATTGTTTTGCACATTGCGTCCATATGATAGGAATAAATCTATTACTGAGATAAATCATTTTCTAAATTGCTATGGCGCAAAAACAAAAAACGTCGTCCACTAATACGAACATGAAAGAGCTGCGTATATAGTTTTTAAGGATAGAAATGTCTATAGCATATACATATCACAACCGAAGTAAAACAGTAGATAGAGCGTTCACATATTGGAATAATGGCATAAACCGGTTGTAAGGTATGCTTAACATCTCACGTGTATGGACGAAAATAATCACAAAACGAACGCGTGTAAGTTTAGGTTAACCTTGTTGCATTGCAAGTCAAATTCAAAAGCAACAAATGAGAATATATACAAGAAAGCCGTGACATGAACATGATAAGTAAAGTCAAAAATGTAAGTATATTTGAATTAATTCAATACACAATTTGCTTCATTAAAGAAGTGGAAATTGTATCCTGATTAAGCCGCTAAATATGTTTAGTAGCTCAAACGTTTGGCTATATATCTGACGTATTTCTAAGAATTTTTTGTCAAATATTACTCACATACATGCATTTGAATGTTCACTTCCTATATCTGCAAATACATAAAATGTATTCTCGATAATCGTTAAAGTACATGTTTTTATCAGTATACCAAGTTTATTCAGACAAACACGTTCAAGGTCAGAGATCCAAGAACATGTCCAGGTACAAAAACTTTTGATTGGACAAGATAGATCGCATTGGGCGTTCAAACAGTTAAATTGTGTTTTACATTGATGGACCAATCGAGTACATCATAAATCACAAAATCAGAAATGATAAATTGATAAAGACCAATCGAAGTAGTGATGATTTTCACAATCCAAGTTGATACAATGGACGACCAAATATCGTGAATTACTTGGCGGTTGGATTGTCATTATGTCCGACATTGCGTCAATATCAATCCGGCTATTGAAACTCGCAACGAATAGTTTAGACATTTGTTTTAGTATAAAACATATCAAACTGATTATAATTTGACTTCCCTGTGTTTAATGTCCATGTGCATAACTCACACAATAGTTATTTATTTCTCATGTGACTTAATTCTGTTACCCTTCCAATGCTCTGAGTGAAAACTAAGAACTTTTTTCCTTTACGGTAAGAAACCATGAAACCTTATTCCCATAGAGTATAGTCGTAAAAGAGAAAATGTCCACAGCGTCATTTATCAATCTTAATTTATTTAATTGAATAGGTTTTAAATTGGGAATCTTTGGAGTCTTTCAAAAGACTTTGCATCCCTTTGAAACTGCAACTAACAAAAACATTTTGATACAAGTTCTTGCGGGCTATAATGACCGTTCGAAGTTCCTGCACACATACAAATTTGTATTTGTGTCATTAAATTAATCGGACACTATCCATTTTATGCATTTCTAAAAGTAATGAACAAACACTTCTTGATATATGTCCTTATTGTTAGCATATTGTCGGGATTCCCTTGCTGTGTTAAATTAAAAGTAGATCGTTAGGTATGACACATGTATGCCTTATTTCAATCTATGAACGCTCATTGTAATAGTTCACTTCCGGTGTGATATGTTTACACTATAGACATTTCTATCCTACCTATATACATGTATGCAACTCTTTCATGTACTAATAAGTGGACTTCTATTGTTTTGCCATAGTTATTTAGAAAATGATTCATCTCAGTAATAGATTTATTCCTATTATATGGACGCAGTGTGGAAAACAATCAAAGCTTCTTATAAAGCTGGACAATCTAATATGCCTTCCATTTCTGCTAATGCAAGAACGTATTTGCCCGGAAAGTCAGGTCAGATAGCTATTGCATCAACGAATGATCGAATGGGAATGTGTCTTCACGTCGTAGCACTTAGTTGGATGACGCAGGCATTTGAGTACATGCTGTTTACGGCGCAGATTAATGACGATAGAGATGCCAAAACAGTATAAGGCAATCGTAAGATTGTTGCTTAGTTATAAACTTTGAACTAAAGACCGCAAGTATGATTGACAAGTTATATGAAATAACTGAATACTTAGACTATAATTTGAACATTGTTTTCTTCGCCATAGACCGGTAACATATTGAAGCGCGATGTAATTTAATCCATAACCTCTTACAATGGTATCCATGTAGTAAAGTAACCATAAACCGCTTAATAAACCATTACATTTGGGAGTTTGAAAATATAAAGAAACGTTGTAGAGATTGATTTGTACCATGACATGATCAGGACGAGAGCAGAATGGTATTAAATATTTGAGCGGCACATACTCTGGCGTTCGTTTTGGGCCGTAGGGAATAGTGTTCGCTAATGTTGTTTTTTTTGTATTGAACGATTTACTGGCAGAGTGTGTGTACTATTCTCTAATTGTCAACTTGTGTCATATACGCAGTTTATGAGCCCCACAAGGGTTTTCAATCTGTGACCACTTATCTGTCAGCCGTTTTATCTAATAAAGTTTTCCTTGAATCTGTGAATTTCTGGCATTAGGGAAACTAACTGGTACTCGAATATCTATTGGCATTATTTTACAATCTATATTCAATCAATTGTTTATTTATTCAAAGACGGAAAACTTTAATAATATTTGTATATTATAACTTACATAATTATGTTTCTTCTTTGCGGTTATGCACTTGCAAGGTCCGAAATGTAGGTTTGTTTTCAAATGTCAGCGAGCCAAAAATAATAATACAGTGCCCGGAGCAAGCGTGATCTATTTCACATGGGTTTTCCGATCAGTTCTATGGGTGGTGAACGCAGTTATGGAAAACATTTGCAGTTTAATGAATATTAATAAATTCCGTTAACATTAACAACAGTTTATTAGATGCAGTTTTAACAAGAAAGGACTAAAAATAACTCATGGTGGTTGTTAAGCAAAAATCCTGTCGAAATCTGAAATAAGGTCAGTACGATCAACATCTAGGACGTTTGCTTATACTTTCTTGTATATCATTTTGTATGCAATATATGATTTATTATGTGCCTTGAGCTTCGGTCCTTTCAAAATTTTGGGTCTGACTGGTCGGTCACTTTAATGCGAGGAGCAAGTAAGTGTCCTCTACTAGTATTATATTATTTTATTGGACAGCTAGAGCTTTTCACAACATTGGCTTAAGTAACCCCACATGCTTTGTCACAGGCATAGCAGTCATGTCCATGCATGAATGGGCACATACCGCATCAACATGTGTGGATCACTACCTGCGATTGCTATTTAAAAAACGGTCTTGCACATCCGCACTTCACGTTGATGACGTATGTCAAGTTTCAATTCGATAGCTAAAGAAATGTCGAAGTAGCTCGATCCACAAACTCAGAACATTTTATGTACAAAAAGGCTAACTTCAGGTGCAGGTAACTCAAGCACGTGTGGATCATTGGGCGTTGGCTTGCACATCTACACTTCGTTCTCTCCGCAAACGTATAACATTTTATACTGATAAACCGACCGACTAACCATATAATAACGCGAATAACTGTAAACAATTTGTCTTTGTTTTAAATTAAAGGACATACTTCATGCCAAAATCAACGCCGACAACATTGAGGCTATTTTGTAATCATTGTTAATGCCACTTTATTTCCTTTTTGTCCAATGCCAATACCGACATTCCAAGAACACGTTTGTCCTAAATAGTCATATATAAGTTTCTACAACTGAAACGTTATATACTTATATTCCTTTGAACTTTTATCTAAAATACTGAGGTGGTATCGACACAAGTTGTTCCTGAATACTGTAAGAAAAAGTTTAGACAAGGATATCAGTAAAACTGATGGATGCTCCCCGATGATTTTTTGTCGATATATGGGTTAATTGTGTGGGAAAAAAGTGTGACCTTGAGAAAATCTATTATTAGCCTCGGTGACCTTGAACTTGACCCCAGTGACATCAAACCTCTTCAAAAGGTAGGGTCCATGCAAGGTACCTACATGCCAAATATTTAAGAGATCGGTAAAATATTGAAGGCGCTATTAGAAACTGTAACAAAAGTGTAGTGTGACGGAAGGAAGGACAAACTGGCAACTATATATATATATGGGGAGCATAATACAGAGTATCGGCTGTTCCGATATAGCTTTTATTTATAAAATTGGATCTATTATTTACAATTGTAATATCATGCCGTTTCAATGTCATACCAATTCGAGTGCAGGCCTTTGTAACAAAGATGACATCGTTTTTGTTGCAAGTCATTTCACATTATACTTACTTCGCTTGTAGTACAATATATGTGGCGTGTTATGAGAAAACTGGGCAAAATGCTTGTGCGTAAAGTGTCATCCCAGATTAGCCTGTGCAGTCCGCACAGGCTAATCAGGGACAATACTTTCCGCCTAAACTGGATTTTCGCTAAAAAGATAATCCTTTAAACGAAAAATTCCATAAAAGCGAAAATTGTCGTCCCTGATTAGCCTGTGCGGACTGCATGGGCTTATCTGGGATGACACTTTACGCACAAGCATTTGGCCCAGTTTTCTCAGAACACGACACATATATGCGAACCATACCCAAACGTCTCCCTCCTGTGACATTAAGTGTCTGTATCCCCGATTGTATTGCGCACACGCAGTAAAATAGATCGTTGGTCATAAAACTGTTACACTGACTGATTCCCAGACATTTATGTTAGCCAGCGGATGGTCGTAATGATCTTTGTCCCTAAAAAGCATCCTCGTCGCGATACGATTGGATCAAATTTACAGATGCATTAAGACATAACTTCGACGACTTACAAACCAGGAAATAATTTGTCATGTTCAGTCTTGTTTGGTTCTTTTTGATGCAGTATGCAGATATCGGATCGCAACGTTCACATAAGTCATATGGGTTCTTGAAAGAATTAAGCTCGAAGTCCATCATGAACGATTTATTTAAAATGATAATCACATGTTTACGTACATGTGATAAAAACTGTATGAATGTATGATTTATCGAAGCTTGAACTTTACGTGTATACAATTATATTCCATGATATTAAATAAATGTTTTTCGATAAGTAGTTGTGTATCGGTCAATACAAACCGATCGGACTTGAGTAGGACTGTTACCACAATGTCATAAGGCCAGTTGCTTAAAAGCCACGCATCCGAACATCATCAGTTATTCATGTATATTGCATGTATTGCAAAATGATAACGATAGCACGAACCTATAACGATTCTTATAAAATGTAATACCTATCTGTGCAACTTACATGCGAACGTAATGTTCAATCCTTTGCTCAGTTCCGAAACTTGTTTGCGTCGTTAATGAGAAGTTTAACACGCTTCTTATGTTATTTGTTAATAGACAATGTGTATCAGATGGACAGTTAGTTGGTGTTTCGTGTTGTAATGTTAAATTAATCATCTGTACAGGTCATCATACCATTTGCTATTGACGCCACAGCGTCCGCTTGAGCTATTGCACATTGATCAATGGAAATAAATAAGCTCAAAGAACATACATTATATAACACATTTAATACAACTTGACGCTCGTGACCCAAATATGATTGGTTGTAACTGGAAAACCTACGACGCCCCCCAACGGAGGCTTTTTTCTCTCCGTATTTAAAATATTTAGTCCATGAACCTTTTATACCAAGAACAAAGAGACATATATCAGCACAGCTTTATTATGGAGGGTGTTTGTATTAAGATCGGTAATGGACCGAGAATATTTCTTCCGCCTTATCGAACTATTTAACATACTGTGTTGATTTATCGTCTTTTCTTGAAATTAGTCAAATACAATAAATATTCACGTATGCAGACGCTGGCGCATTATGCATTGAAATAAGAAGCACACTTTGTTTTTTCAAAATATAAAAACAATATTGTATGTTGATTTAACCACACAGTTATTTGTAATTTACATGTAATAGCGTCCCCGATCTTTTCAAACATTTTGTGTCAGTTGGAAAACCAGTTTGATGATAAACATATTCACCTTAACATTAGATTTCTGTGGAGCTAAACATCATGTAACATGAAAATGACACATTATTTATATCAGTCGTTACACTGGCAACGTAAAGGTCAATGATTGATAATCTGTGTTCAACCTGTATTTTGCTACCGGTAAACTATAGAACAATACTATATGTTTTGAAGACTGTTGTTAGTTTGTTTGTTTTCATTAAAGAATTGAACATAGTTCGATAACTTTAAAATTCTGTTTTAATATGGCTTGAAGCACATAACCCCAAAATCAAATTAAAAGAACTACTTATATTTTAAAATACTTTTTTTATTGCAAGTGTTCATATGATGATATCGATACTTTGTTTGTAAAATGTTACCAAAAAAAAATATATTTGATACAACTGCTAAAGACTATGTCCGAAACATGTATAATATTTTAGACATTAAAATATAAAACTAACGACGTGTTTAAACTATGACGTTCTTATATACAATTATTACAACGTATTATTATTATTATTATTAGCATGTTTCGTGACAAATTCCTAAAAAGAAACATCTAAAAAAAATATGTATTACTAGTACATTGTATATTTTCATAAAAATAGCTATAATTGTCTTATCTTTTTAGCGTTCTAGAATGAACATTATCGGAACGTTACTCACAGTTCAGTAAATAAACATTAATTAATTACTTGAGTTAGTAAACAATTGTCTTGATTTATGTATAACACGTTTTTGCATATGTAGTCATTTGAGTTTATTTTGTCTTCAATAACTGGACACTTACAAATTTCTTACAATTTGACAACAATAAAAACTTGGTTTGACATTGTATATTTCACAAATAAACAAAGATGGCAATACTTTGTTTACTAATGTAAATGTTTGTAAATTGATAATTAAACGTTCCCTTTGTTTGTTTTTTGTTTTCACTTCGCGCTGCTTTCACCGAAAGGACGATTATCAATGCGATATAAATATAAGAAAACATGTCCGTTCCGAGCAATCGTTCATGCTTAATTGATTTCAAATAAACTGCTAACGTTTATATATGGAAGTATTATTTTCTTATAAATGAAATATCATCTCTAAAAGAACTGACAGTGATTTTTTCTTTATACATCAATTTGCAATAATCTAATCGAAGCTCGCCGCATTTCCAAGCCAACATTTGTTTCATATGCCTCTACAATTACTGTTGTTGCTTTTTTTGTTAATATAAAGCGTTGAAAAGTCTTTTTTATTTCCGACGCTTAGAATATAGAGTTTATAGAGTTTATTGTTTATGTACATCGTGACATACATGGATTATTTATTAATTTGGATATTCCACTGTTTTCAACAGTTATTCAGACCATAACTACACAGATATATCAAACGAATAGTGCATTTGACACATAACACTATCTCTAAGATAATTTTGTTCATGTATAATCACATTGAAAAAAGTATTTAAGGTTATACAATAAAATTCAGTGCAACAACAGCCATTACATATGTATAGTACAATTCAAAGTCAGTAAATAGTTCGTTATACGTAAAAGGTGTACTGTTAACATTATCCGATTTACCTTTTTTCATATTTATATATAAATGTTTATTATGGGATAAGTATAATACTTATTTTTCATTTCGTAATCTTTCAACATAAATAGAACAGTTTCAGTTTATTTTTTGAAAACTTAAAAAGTTGATTTATTTAATCCTTATTTATAATTATTTGCATAATGTGTACAGTTTAAGAAATTCTGACTTTTTCCCGGTAGCCTTGACTAACCATACATTACTTATCGTTCTTAAGTAAGCCATTTGAGTCTCTAAATAAATGAGTATAAAAATCACGCTAATCAATATTTCCAAATCTGAACATTTATATGAGAGCTTCAGACCGTTTTAAAAACACGTTTCTTAAAAGTCGTTTCATTAACAGACCCACCGAAAACACATTCAAAGCTTGAATTATATAATGTTTTTGTAACGTATTGCATAAAAACGCATCTCATCTATAGCGATACTAGAAAAATTGTCTTAAATTGGATGGCTATCTTGTTTCTACCGACCTTTACTACTGACAAGCAAACGAACAACGAGGGTAATGTGCCACGTTTACAGGAATGTAAAACCTTCCAGAAAGATCTAATTACATAGTAAGTGTGTTTCATACATGACTTCTTTTCTATATTGTCTGTCGGAGCACGAACAGTTTGGGAGCGCATCAGACATCTTTATGGCATCTGAATGTAAAGATGGGTGCTGACGCGTGCAACGATACGCGTTTCTCAATAACTATACATGTATGTGTCGCAATAAAAGAGTCTTCTCCAAGCAAAGACTGTGTTGATCACGTGTTTCACGGTTGCAAATATTTCCCATATATAGTATACTTTTTGGTGTTATGTGGTATGTTTCGATGGTCTTTATGACCCAATGAATGTGATATTGATTTGTCACTTTTTCACAATTAAATTATGTATTCCTGTTTTCTGTTAAGGTTCACAGACCATCCTGAATTGCAGCTTTTTTATTAGACTCAAAATGTAGATGATATTCGTTTTCCCTTCATTTAATCGTGCATTAGAAAGTTACGGTTCTGGTGCTCTGGCCTGTATACAACCAATGAGTAGTTAAATGATTATAAAATTGCAATGTATAGATTTGTTCTGCTATTTAATTCAGTATAGTTTAATCCTATTTATTTTAACTCGATTACATCGACAGCCTAAAGCGTATTTGAAACGCTCTCGAGTCTGTTTTCTGGGACTAGAACCAGTACATGGTGTCTTAAAGGGGGGAGGGGGGTATCTAAAGAACGTTTCCACTGTGGGGATCGAACCCTTGACCTTCCGATCGCTAGGTGGACACCATATCCACTATACCACGGCTATTTAATTTGAATCGAGATGCAATGGTGTTATTTTTTTATTTAGACTAAAATGTTTAATGAAAAAATCGAGGTCAAGTGTTAGGTTCGGAGCTCCTTGACACCGGTTAAAACCTCCATTTGCTCGCTTTTCGCACGCAGTTTTATTCATTGTTGTATGTTTGCTGTGTACGTGTGAGTCTTGTCTACTACATTTGTTGTGTGCCTCATTGTTCGGATATCGGTTCCCTGTCACAAATAAACGACCGCCTGGTGTTATAAGGTTTCTCTCCTGCTGGTGCAGCTAAAGGTTCACTTAGTGTATGTTATATTATTATGCAATTGTCATGACAACGACCAGATAAAACATAGGTGATATTTCGTGATGAAAGCCGTGTTATCATGACTCGATATCACAAGTAAACTCCGCCCAATTTCTCTAATGAAAAATTAATGTCCGATATTAAAATAACAGCCCACCATGATTTGAGATTATCAAGCTTATACGCAGTTATAATGATCTTAAGCTACGCTCCCTTGGAACATTTATTTTGGGATTGTCTTATTAAATACACATAACCTCGATGAGATTCAAAAAGCGTTGATGAATGATAAATGACGCAGCAATTTCTCAATTAAACAGTACACGTCATTCCAACTGACAGTTGTCCATCGTATTAAGAAAGGATAAACAACGGAATCTAAGCGCATGTACATGCTTACTCGTATATTTATTTTTTAAACATTGCCTTTAACTCTCTGAGAATGACTGGGTTGACCTTTGCAAATGACAACTTGATTTAAATGTTTGCAAATTAACGAGTTCTTCATTAATTGGAACAACTGAACCAAAAGCACCAGAACATTATTAAATACATGGATATTCACTCGATTTCAAATTCAGCATTATCAAGTTACGGATTTGGTACGGTATAATATATACATTAGCCGGCATTGTAAATGTGTCGACCACGTTCAAGATGTATAAACTTGTACTACAGCCTCTTCTTGACTGGATAGAAGGGACGTTTCGTTACACAAGTACGTTGAACATAATGTTAGACCTATCTGTTATGTAATTAGATTTCGATCATTTGTCTTCTGAACTGATTGAGAATTTTAGCAACTATAATGTATTCTTTTCTTATCATTGGATGATTGAATATTGCATTAAATAGCAATCCAAAAGATATCATGCAACCTCTGTGATGATGACAATATTTACTACCATTTGCTTGGTAATACTTGAATGAATTGGTCACATTCTTACATTAGGAAGCAGTTTAACGTCCGGGAGAATAACTTCTGTATAGTTCGTAATTGGCATGATATAAAGCAACAATGTGAACACAAGGACACTAATGTTTATGTTTTGACTAAGACGCTATTGATGAGACGTGATTTGAATTTTATAAATAGGATTCAATTGAAATTACAACAAAATATAATCTGCCTATAAGTCTTGACAAATTATCGATTTTCTTCAATAAGAAATCTGCAAGCAATGAAAATCAATATATGGCTAAACAATTTGCGGGGACATGATTTTTGTAAACTCTTTTTATCAGAAATAAATGTTTATACATAAGTGCATTTTACTCACTGTCAGTTCCATAATCTACCAAACATTTATGGAAGTCAGTGTCAAATGTTCGGATGATGTTTTATCAAAAAGTTAAAGTCTCTCTTAGGGGATGTTTACATGGATTTTCGACGATACTTAAAAGGGCATAAAACGGCGAAAATACCTGTCTCGGCAATGACGTCGCCATCTTGACTTCCTTTAGATCATCACGTAATTACTCCCTCTGCTTAAATGAAAGACTACCGGAGCTTAACATTAATTTATCCCCTTATCATGTTTCTGGAGATTAATATTTCCTATATGGCTAACGTGGACGCTTGGGGATATACCACAGTAATATTTGTTTAGAATAACACAGCAATAACAGATTTTATATCAATAGATTAGCGCAATACTCATGTAAAGGTCATTCAATGTTACTGGGTTACTTGCAAAGAAAATGTCAAACGTAATATATCTTTGTCATACCTAACGACCTACTCAATGAATTACAATATTGCTCATTATCGGGAAAATGATTGATGGAGGTATTCTCTACCAATCTGTTTCATTACTTCTTTGTCAGTATGTAGCACCGAATGTGAGGCAAAATAAACTGGAATATACTATTTGTTGCGAAGGACATCTTTAGCGCATCCCTAAGTGCTTGAACATTTGTAATATATAGTGCTGTAATAACATGTTTATTGCATTCAACCATTTTGTGGTTTAACAAACATGTAAAATGCAAATTAAGTATGTCTTAATAGTGAATACATTTAATGAATACACTCCTTTATTTTTGCAAAAACAATACATAATATGCATGACATCATATTCTTTTAATATTCTTGCTTTTTTGTTCGATATTCGTTACAAAATTGTCGAAGATGTTTTTTGTTATTCAGCAGAGTGCTAGCTTCAAAATTGCCTTGTACCTTCGCAAAGTGATGTATTGTTGAACATTTAAACAAAACATATAAAGTTGCTTAGCATTAATTTAGCTACTCATCGCATGACATTTTGTTTCAATATGCATTGCATATAATGGCGCAAAGTTGTCGTTGAGTTAATCGAACAGCAAGAACAAAACACCATTCACACTCTCTTCCACGTGAATTCGGTCAAGGCCTACTCCGAATATTTACTCATCAACACTCACTTACAACGCATCGCCATATATTGTTGGCAGAGTAAGAGTTCAACAAATGTTTCAATGTCAAGTAATAATCTCAGTGGGAAAATAAATTAATCTGGCACTATTGATACATACGGAAGTTTTTGTCACAATCTGATTTCTGTAATTGAAAAAACAACGGCGTCAACAAGAAGTTGTTTTCTCTTATCTGGTCTGGTACATTACATATTTATTCCATATACTATGAAAAACACTGGTATAACTTCGTCTTCTAGAGACTTCGTCACAAATATGGAAACTTTAACATGGTATTGAGAAATATTTAAGATATGGTATTGAGCAACATTTTAGGTATGTACATTTAGTATAAGATAAAACGTACACAAAATGTTGATGAACCATAAATTATTCCTTATAACAGCGCAACCATAACTCAAAACTTATTCGAACTATTTTTATTCGACTTTTCTAGTGTCGTCTGCGTCGCCGTCAGCATCTGCGTTTGTTGTCGTGTTTTATTTTTATATGCAAATTAAGTTAAACTATTGTTGCGCCCAGCCTATAGGGCGTATTAGTTTTACTTCTTATAAAATGACAAAAATAATTCCAAAATAATTTACACTTTAATTATCTCTCTAAAATTGCGCTAAACAACAACTTAGAATATAAAATGCATTAAATAAATGCGAGAAACTTGAAACTTGAAAACTTGCTAATGTTTTATGATGAAACGCTTATTTATATAAATGTGAGAGTCTACGTCGGTAAAAGTCAATTTTATCAAGGTAACAATTCACTTATATTTAATGTTCAGTGACTTAATACAAACATTTCATATTTTACTGCAAGAAAGATGAAAACATGTGCAAAGCTTATCATATTTAAACCTGGTAGATCTAAAATGGCATCCAAATGGATTTATGGTAAGCCCAGCAGGTTTTAAGAACACCTGTTGTGCGAATTTAACAGATGTGTACATTTGTTGATTAGAAACAAATGGCTTGAAGACGTATTTCTATTTTTAGCTATGACAGCCATCTTTTGTAGTGAAGCGGAACCATGCGCACATATTTGATAAAGGACCCTACAAGGGACATTTGTGAACATTTTCATAAAGATTGGTCAATACCTTAATAACATATGTCAAATATACACAACTTTAACCAAATGATAATTTATATCAAGCGTTCATTTTGTGCAAAGGAGCACAACATTTTGAAAAAGGACAACCGAATGAGCATTTGTTTGAACGTATTTACAAATCTAACTATAGAGTTAGAAAAAAAAATATGTAAACTTATTTTTATTTTTTTGCTATGGTGGCGATATTGTGTAGTACAGCGGAACCTTATGTATATTTTTTGGTAAAGGATCATGCAAGGAACATTTAAGTAAGTTTTCACGAAGATTTGCAAACCACTTTGTGTAATGATAACAAAGAATACACAACTTTAACGCATATTCTTAACGACATCGTATTTTCCATTCTATTAGATTATCGATAATGTAAAAGAAGAGATATTGTCGTTGAAAAATCCGGCTAAAATTGTTGCTAAATGGCTGAATTCTAAAGAAAGAAATTAGAGTGTCGTTAATTTACAACTTGACACGTGTATGATCGAAACGCTACTTATCTAGAACCTTATACTATTGTAAAACGTGACGCCCACATAATATTGAATGAAGCTCGCCCTATTGGCATTGTATACCTGCATATGATAATCCGACAGTGGCAAAATATTCCTAGTTAGTTTAATGTTCGTATTAAAACCAAACAGGATAAATTTGAATAAGACAAGATATCATATATTTGTATTTTATTCACGTGTAAGTAATTTATTTGTACTCGTATTCAATTCATTTGTTTAAAATAATGTGCTACAATTAAACATTCTTTTAAAGAAATATATTTTTCGTTTATATTCTTGTATTTTTGGGCTTAATTGAAATTTAATTATATATTTTGACACCCTTATTGATATTGTATTGATTAATTAAACATAAACTTATCAAACTGTCACTTAGTTATTAATGTCTATGTCATCAAAGCAAATCATGTGACCAGCATTGTGTCATTAGTTCCAGATATAGCTGGAGATGCGGTTGAAAAAGCCGTTCACGTGGGTTGCGAAGGCGCTGGTTGTGAAGGAGTTTGCAGTTTCCCTCAGGCTTTCAACGCCACAGGAGATGGCACCCGATATAATACTGGAGAAAACCCTGAAATGGCGAAATGAAAAAATTGCTACCCGATATCAGGAAAACTCTCAGGAATCGGAAGTGATAACTGAGTTGTTACCGAACCTCTTTCCGAATAATACCCTTAAATGGAGAACAGATAACAACTGGCTTGAAACCCAATGCCATACATGAGAGCATCCCAAAATGGAAAAAAAAGATAACAACTGGGTTTGCATCTTATAGCATACTGGAATACACATAAGCTTATACAAATGATAAAAACTGGGTTGGCATCCAAGATCATACTTAAAAAATCACTGAAATGGGGAGATGATACATACTGAGATAGTTCAAGATACCGTACTGAAAACTCCAACTTAATATTGCTAATAAGCTTATGATAATACTCAAAATAAAAAATAAAGAGGAAAGAAGAAACAGTGTTACATCGTGATATAAGCGCCATATGTTGTTTTAAGATTGCAGGAGCAACGCAGGCTATTGAAATAGAACATTTATCCACGCGTACCTTGTGTCACGCAGGCCGATGATAAGTCGCGCTTCTTCCATTCCCATCAGTGAGCTGTATGCATCGCCATTCGTATCCAAGAAGTCGCAGAAATCCATGCCTTCCACTTCACCTAAAATACAAATACAAGTTGACTAAAGTTAATTAAATTATTAGGATTAAGCAAATGAAGTTTTCGGAGCGTTTTATACATGGCGTGTATAACGTTTGATTTATTTGTGTCTCTACTTTAATTTCTATGTTGTTAAATGTATATTAAACCCAATTAAATCATTGTTGGTGCGAAATAATAAAAAAAAAGTGTATGCCCCCCTCCCCCTTAGTACTTTCCGCTGACCGTACCAAGGCAGTGATCATTTTTGTTCTGCACGTATTGTATAGGCAATTGGTCATTTTTTTAAATAAACGATTTACGGGAGTTCATAAGCATATCGTATCAATAATGTTTGATTATCCCTATATCATAGTGCTTATTAACTTTCTTGATTTAAAACAACTACAGTTAAGACATGTGTTAATGGAATATTCGGTACATGTATTAACGTACTTATACTCAAGATATATAGTTGTTTAAACCAATCATTCGGCATATCGGTTATGGTCTTTTTCGTAAAGCAAATGAAACTTTTTTTTTATTCAATGAAGAAAATGTGCTATTTTACCTTCATTGCAGTTCAGAATAGCGTTGATACCAGCGATTTTGATGTCTAAGCATGAGGTGGAGGATGACTCGTAAATTGGTTTCATGTGACCGACGAGGCAAATACTGGTTCTATTTAACCACAGCTTACCCTGTAATAGAACCAAGAACCCAGTTGCTACTTGTTGATCGTAAATTGAGTTTCACAATTTGCTCGATGAACTTGAATGTTTATTACAAAAACAAAACAAGAACAGGCTCGTCCATTTTGTGTCTTCTTATGGCTCAATTAAATCCACTTAAGTACCTTATCTTATTTTTCAATGTATACTTATTTAATTTAAGCGTTGTAGTTTTTTTTCTGTTATGTAATTGAACGTCTCTATGTGATGTTTCTGGTTTTTTAAATGATGCAGAAATTTCATGTAATTGTATTTGATAATGGAGAACAAAAAACAAACGTACGAATTCATCAAACGTGTCATAGTTGGCATCGATCTTGGAGCAGAAGTGTTTGCTAATTTTCTTCGTGTAGCCACGAGCACCGCATTGGAATTTTTGCTCCAAGCAATCGTAGAATTCACAGCGACCCAATCGGGCTTGTTGAAGGCACCTTCTAAATTCAGCAGCAGGTACTTGAAATACAAGAAAAGCGAAATTAATTATATATTTTTATATATGACAAAATTATGAAAAAATTAGTCCAATCATTGTGATTGTCGTTTAAAACAACATCATTTGAGATTTATGTAAATGGGTTTGATTTTTATCAGATTATACAACTATGTATACGTGATTAATTTATTACTTTCATGATACTTTTATTAGTTTTATCACAATCGAATTGTTGTTAGCACTTTTTTCACTTCTTGTATGAGAGATGAATGATTAAGTCTATGAAATGTCCTACAGACAGGAATTAGGTTGGCATATTGGAAAATCCATTCTGGCGTTAGACAAACAGTTATTGATTGTTACTCAAGGTCGTTCAACTCGTTATTTTCAACTTTTTGCACGTAAAGAAAACATATGCCCACATAAAAAATTATCAACAACAATATTATGTTTGCTTAACTCTCAATTATGAATTGGCATAATTGATCTTGTTTTATTCTATATATCTTAGTATTTCTTCCAAAATAAGGAGTTAAATGTCGATTTATTATTGAATTTTAATTTTGGAAGTTTAAATTGAAGCCTACGAAATGTCAACACATAAGCATCAGGAATAAATTAAACCACCATATCATAGTGTCTCGTATTATAATTATCGAAGTACAAAACTGAATTTTAATCATAATATCAGGATGAATTGAGTACAAATTGCATTCTGTGTTTCGGTCAGTTTAAGCCTTTTTGTTATGTTTTTTTTTAATTTTGAACACTGCTGTGCATCAGTACCATAACAATGAGTATACATGTAGTTTAATGGAAACTTTTGGTGAAAAGAAACGAATTTGTTATGAACAAGACACCAATTGCAATACTAGTAAAATTAACCCGATTTATCCTCGTTTTGACTTTTGTGATTTTTATGTCAGTCAATGTGGAAATGTGGAAGAAGTGTCCTTTATTTGAGACGTTGGGCGCATATTCCGTAACAATGCAACTCAACTTAATCCAACTACACTAGATAAACCTCGTTTAAACTACAGTTAACTGAAGTAATACTGTAGTATTAAACAAAACACCATATTCAGATATTTACTGATGCCCAACAGTTCTTAAATTCAAACCGAATGTTTCCACTTCGTCTCTATCGTTTCTGAATGTGTTATGATTATGTTTAAAACCGATTTAAATCCCCAGTGCTTTCATTGACCGATCCAAGGCTCTGAGCCCAGATTTATTTATGTTGGTGTGTTTTTGTTATGCACGTGAATGCCTTGTCTCGTATATGTTTTGTGTCTCAATGTTTGGCAAATGGGTCCCTTGCCATAAATAAATGACTAGTTGATAAAGTAACGTTTCTCTCCTGCTGGTGCATCTCAAGTTAAACTTTGACCGTATTTAGTTGGTTATGAGGCAGTACAAGCGGTCACGAAAAAGACAAATGGTGGATGAAATTGACAACATTATATCCAAATGGGAATTTCGTCAAGTCTTATATTGCATTCGTTAGTTACTTTTATCTGCGCATGCTTCTATTTGCGACCTACATGGATCGATATTTTCTCTAAATTGTTTATGGCCTAGTAAATGAGTTTTATGATCGTTGCAATTGAATTAATCTGTAGAGTCTAAGTATATATGATACGGCTTGTCGTGTCAAGAACCACGTGGCTAAGTTTAACGTCAATGTCAATTTTTGTGTCAAATTTCAAAATACTGCACGTTGTGGTCAAATGTCAAAATACTGCACGTTGTTGTCAAAATGGGGATTTTCAGCTTCATAACGTGACCAATCATCGAAGGATTTTTAAATAACTTGGTGCACATGTTTATCTCTATGAGACGGTCTGTCGCTCCCAAAAACATCTGGCTACGTTCAATGCCAAGGTCAATTTGGGAGGTCAAAGATAAAAATACAGCGCTTCTTTGTCAAATAAGGGGGTGTCCTTTGTATAACTTGACAATAATTATTAAATGTCATTGATAATATTGCTCCTGTTCGTGAAATGCGTATTAAACAAAGGACAAAACCTTGGATTACTCCAGANCCCAGATTTATTTATGTTGGTGTGTTTTTGTTATGCACGTGAATGCCTTGTCTCGTATATATGTTTTGTGTCTCAATGTTTGGCAAATGGGTCCCTTGCCATAAATAAATGACTAGTTGATAAAGTAACGTTTCTCTCCTGCTGGTGCATCTCAAGTTTAACTTTGACCGTATTTAGTTGGTTATGAGGCAGTACAACCGTCACGAAAAGACAAATGGTGGATGAAATTGACAACATTATATCTGAATGGGATTTCCTCGAGTCTTATATTGCATTCGTTAATTACTTTTTATCTGCGCATGCTTCTATTTGCGACATACATGGATCGATATTTTCTCTAAATTGTTTATGGCCTAGTTAATGAGTTTTATGATCGTTGCAATTGAATTAATCTGTAGAGCCTAAGTATATATGATACGGCTTGTCGTGTCAAGAACCACGTGGCTAAGTTTAACGTCAATGTCAATTTTTGTGTCAAATTCCAAAATACTGCACGTTGTGGTCAAATGTCAAACAACTGCACTTTGTTGTCAAACTGGGGATTTTCAGATTCATAACGTGACCATTCATCGAAGGATTTTTAAATAACTTGGTGCACATGTTTATCTCTATGAGACGGTCTGTCGCACCCAAAAGCATCTGGCTACGTTCAATGCCAAGGTCAATTTAGGAGGTCAAAGATCAAAATACAGCGCTTCTTTGTCAAATAAGGGGGTGTCCTTTGTATAACTTGACCATAATTATTAAAGATTGTAAAATAAATCGGGACAAATGTTCACCTATATGATACGGTGTCATGCGCAAAATCACGTAGCTATCTGAAAGGTCAAAGGTCTAAATACAGGACTTTATTGTCCAAAAAGGTGTTATCCTCTCTCAAACTTGATCTTTTAATACGCGATCAAAAACCGTGGTTGAAAATGAATGTTCATCTACAGTAGTCGGTGTGTCACACACGATAATCGTGTGGTTATCTTCGGAGTAAATATTATTGAGGTAAAAACGGACCTTGTCAAAAAATTGAAAAAAAAAACAAAGTAATGAATTGCAATCAAATTCAGTTACACATATGATCAGAGCACATTAAAGTCATAAATAAACACGATTGTGTAACTTGTCCTTATACAAATCCTTGGCTATGAGTGGTGTCATCTTGTCATGTTCATTAAATTATACTAGGGTTATCAAAAGTTTAAAAGATAACCAATTGTCGCTCTATTAATAAATCTACTCTTAGATAATTATACTTAACATTGTGAATGATACGAGTACTCGTACATTTGTATTGTGATTACAAAGGCATATACATGCAGATAAATACAATTCACTCTTTGGAAAAAAGGTTTTAGTCACTTAATTTCCTATGTAAATAAAACTCAATTAAAACAAAAACCGAACTATCTCGGTGAACATATGTCGACAATCTAAGATTTTAGAGTTAAAAGTATATTAATATAAAATAAAATTATAACCAATACAATGCATTTTTTTAATGTAGTGTATTAACGTAGAAACGCCGCATATAATAACGGCAAATGCTAAATTTTGAGATATTTTGAGAAATTTTGAGAAATTCGCAATAAACAGTGTTCTTCTTTAAAAACACTCGACTCGCCTTAGTTTAGGTTATGTTATTTATCATTAACATGTGTGCTATTACTCTTTTACGTTAGTAAAATAAAATAAAATAGCCAATTGTCAAGTATTATCACATCGCAATATAATTAATATAGTAATTAATACTTCCATATAAACTTGGTCGAGACAAATATAGATACAAACACGCTAAAACTGTTGTATGTTGTTGAAAAAATATATATTTAAAAATGAATGCTTCATTAACCTTACCCTGATTGGCAGCAATAGGAACGTTCGTGTTGTCATTGTCTCTAAAGCTGAGCCAGGAAGGGACAGCAAAAGCATGCCCCACGCACACTGCCCCAAACAGAAACACCAACAGCTTCATTTTGCTTAATCCTTCTTTAGTTTGATTTGTTTTGGAAATGATTCAGGTAAACTAAATGAGAGACTAGATATGACAACGTTGCATCTTTATATCAGCTTTTTATCACATTAGTGATATGACTGATGTATGACCATTTGCCCCTTGACCATTCGTAATCTAAGGCATCATAAACATAGTCGAAGTTCTTTATAGTAATAAATCACAATCATGATAAAATTGATTAAACAATCAATAATATAAATCGTACTTATAATTTTAGACATCATACACATTGTCATATCCATTTATCACAATTCACAATAGCAAGTCAATATCATGATACTGAATGATTGTCCCAAGCATGAATCTATCAAATATTAAAACACTTAGTTAATTTCCTCTGATTGGTGTTTGTTTATGTGATTATCAATTGGTCTTTTTGATCGTGTTCCCAGGCAGGGCGGCAAGTATTAATGCATTTACTTGATTTTTTGCTTTGGGTTAGTACAATAGAGATGTCCGATGATAGAACGCTGTGACCATCTGAGAATACTGGGTCAGTTTCTATAATTACGAATTCCGTGATAAAAGTGAAGCTTTCAGCCGTTGAAAATACAAATATAGGATCTGGCATGAGTTGTCATATCATACTATATTTTATTAAACGAGTTCAGGAGTTTTGTGAGTAAGCGAGCCTTTTACTAACGAATTTCCTGTACGAGTTTAATAAAATAATGTATGATATGACATCGAGTGTCAAATCTTTTTTATCACATGCTTTTAAATGAGCAAATTAAATAAATATTTACGCAAACATAATGATAAATCCCGAATGTTGTTTACGTTTCGTGACGTCATTTGACGTTGCAACGTCATTTCAGCAAAAAAACAAAATGCGATTGGTCAATAAACGAAAACTAGGCCAATGAAAACTCTTAAAAAGTATATTACACATATATGTAATGGTTATATAACATGGGAAACAGGGTGTGGCCTGTGATAAAATCAATTACTGATTTGTCCCTGAATGTTAAAGCACCAGTTGTTTCATCCTTTAGTTATCTGTCATTCAGGATAAATATATTATTATTTTTACACATATCCAGTAGCGAGAAACCATGAGTGTTTGTACGTTTGTCGACAGAGTTTCTAGTGAGTTGCTTTTGTGCAAAGTATGCATTTAGTGATCATTTTGGAGACCAATGTCTATTCCGAAAATTAAATTAGGGTATGGATAGGGAAGAATGAAGTATTGTGGTGTCCTTACTCTTCTCTTTGTATCTCCATATTGGAAGACATATTTGGTTACTGATGCAATATGAGGATAGTTCGTACTTAAGTATTCTAAAATCGTCGGCAGAGTAAAATTGCGCGTTTTAGTGAGTATATAAATCGATCCTAGTATAAGGTCTTGGTCAAAGCCAGTTATGTTAAAATCGAATTTTAGCCATAAAACATAATCTGTGGAATTTGGTACAGCATTTACATATGGGGTAACCACTTCTCGTACAAAATGCCAATGCCTCCGGAGTTTCTCTTTGATTTCTGAAAAAGATGCTTATAAAAATGTAATGTTTAGGGTGTCGAGAATATCCGTTTCGTTTTCATGGGTGTCAGTGTCACAAAATAAATCATTATTGTAAATACAAATTTGAAATTCTGGATAAAAGTGTTCGTTCAAGCCAATTTTAAAACGACATTATTTTAAGTTACTGTTGTTCATGTTAGATGCACAATGGCTGTTCCCGGAGGCCTAGTGAGCGCTACCCGGGTAAGATGTGTTTCTGGATAAAGATGTGCTCCAGGAACGCTGCATCTTCGGTTGACGCTGCGATGAAGCATGCTTTTGGGTCTTTTCCGGCTGGTGGTTTGGTGGGTCCCTGATAGGTGGGCGATGATTCCTCTTCCGGGAAGGCGATCGCGAGTTTTTTTGTCCGTGGGGTTCTCCGCTCAATTGTATGTGACGCAGTGCCCTTGTAACGATCTTACGATACGGCTGTGCTTGAATTGTTGGACTGGGCACGAGTAACTCACGACATTGCTGGTTGTGTATAGGATTTGTGTACATTCTTTGCTTTGGCACACTGTGTGTTTGTAAACAAACGTTTGTTAGTTGTAACACGGCTGCCTTACATGATGGAATCACAGTTTGAGAAGGCATCGGTTGCAACGCGTCCATCTTGGATATTTTATGCTGGGTATAAAATGCCCACCTTGCTGTTTGGATGTTCTTGGCGAAGGCGTTTGTACTGTAACCATATTTTCTCGCGTGCGTTTTCAATCTCGCGTGGATAGTCTCTGTTTATATGAAAACGTGTCTCATGGAGCTTTCTAGCACTTGGGAGGATGTGCTCAGTGTCACGGAAGTCTAAACAGTATATAATGATCGGTCTTGTAGAGCCGTACCGGAATCTTATAGATAGATAAGAGCTCTCTGGGTTGTTTCCACCGTTCACTTGATTAAGTGACAATTAATTGTGACATGCACTTCGATGTTGGCAGTAATATCAACACTTTTGAACGGAACAAGTTGTGGCTGCATTAGCGTTTGACGGCCTTATTTCTTAAGGTGTTGGACCTTAAATTATGGCAATATCGTAAGAGCTTAACAAGGCATTCAGGACTTCAGTTGCCAGAAAATGAAATATGTTCACTTAAGTATGAAGCACGTTATTAATGTGGTACAAATTAATCTCTTAATATCATGAAAATAAGTTGGCTTCAGGGTTACACTCGGTTTTGAAACAAAACTAAAACTTGAGTCACAGTTATGATGAATGCCCCCCGACATCGCGGGATTCACTTTTATGTAGCAAGTTTTAATTATGAAAAATGAAACCATATGTCAGGTTTGATCCCATGGGAATGATTAGAACACATGTGTAAAGGAGTAAAATACAATGTTATATACCTAATATGAAACACGCCTATATAAAAGCCATAATCCCCTGTGTGTGGCCAGTTTAACCTCATTATCATGATTTTATAACGATTGTAGATGTTAATGTTATATACCAATATAGCATATTTGGACACGTGCTTTCATATATGTATTTGTTGCTAACTATGTATGTATATTCATTAGCAGACATTGGTTTGTAATGCTAAGCAATTGCATCTTAACCCATTTATGCCTAGTGGACTCTCCCATCCTTCTAAATTGGATCAATTTATTTCCAAAAATTAGAAATGTCTTGTATATTTATTTCTATATTTACAGAAATTCCTTCAAGCAAACAGCGCTGACCCTGATGAGACGCCGCATCATGCGGCGTCTCATCTGGGTCTACTCTGTTTGCCAAGGCCTTTTTTCTAGACGCTAGGCATAAATGGGTTAATATTTAGCGAGGTCTGGCATTATCAATTCCCGATTATAATATCTGATAAGGATTGCCATCTAAACAAACAATAACACGTCAGACACATACAGAGTAAGTTTGCTTGATCTATGAAATGGCGAATAGGATTTGCTTTATATCACAAATCGCTTGTCTAAAAATTGGACCACAAACACAAAATCATGTTACCACGTACTAAATTATCGGTCAACAGCATTCTATCTGTTAACACAGTGATATTAAGTTGACACCTACTGTATCGCAATTGTTCGGGGACGCTTAGTATTGTTACAAGATGATACTGAACGTGACTTCAAGCAATCGCTAATGCAGTGTACCACACTGGAATGTCACAAGATGTAAGACAGATTGTAAAGCAAAGGGTCATATTAACAATATTTATTATAGAGATAAAGTTTATACTGACCAAATAATTGTGTATTTACACCAGGAAAAATTGACTTGTATAACTAAAAACAAACATGATAATTTAAATTTATGGTCCACTTCAACACATAAAACATTTAAAACGGAGTTAACTTTACCAAGTACTGCACAACATAAACTGTAAATGCGACAGTACAAATAACCCTTATGCATTGTATGTTCATAGTAAGATTGTTTCTCGTTTGCCTCGATGGGCAAATGTTATATTAAAGCAAGATTCCAATTAAAATATTATAAGTATAATCAATACTGTAATTTACCTTATTAAAACCTATTTGAAGAACAGATAGCTGATGCAAACCCTAATCACAATGACGAATATTATACAGTTACAGTCATATGTGAGAACTTAGGGTTATTTGGCCTTGTTATCTTATTGTCTTCATATTTGCGGTTATCATTAAACCGATTATATTTATCTGTTAACAGGCATTATTGTGATTGGTTATCATCTGGGGCATATAAATGAACGTTCGTCAAACTTTTCATGTATTCAATATTTATTTAAAAGCTTAATCGAAGGTAGATAGAAACTAATATTAACACGATGAAAGTTACCGCACTGATTGTTCTCTGTTGTTCTTTGGGAGCCAATGCATGGAGTTTTTGGAGAAACCCCTGGGTTAAGGCGCGGGAAGGTATTGTTTTTATACAGTAATATCTCAATACCTGTAGTTATATTTTAATATATGTTTCAAAGATGTATTAAATATATTTCCGTAAATAATATAATTGGTAATATACACTAGTGCGGAGTAGATTAAAAATTAAATTAACTTTTTCGATTATTGTTTCTTCGTTGAAGAATGTTATTTGTGATAAATGTATTCATTTTGTACTGACTATGGTTTGAAACTGGCTTGTCAAAAAGCTTGGTCTATTTTTTAAGAATTATTTTAACAATTTAGGAGTTGAAAAGACTCGATGTCGCTATAAGAAGTAATGTAGTTAATTTAACTTAAAAAATTATGAACCAAAATGTAAACAAAAATAACTCCCTTGATAATGTTTCTGGAGTTTCATTAGTCCTATTTTTACCGAAGAAAATATAATTAGTAACAGCAAGGTTCTGCGACTTGCGACTTTTAAAACCCACCTTTCCAGTTCCTATAGGTTTGTTATCACAAAATATGCGAAAATCTTTTGAAATGTCATATAGCTGGAAAACACTAGTTTTTAATGACAAATAAATAGACAGTGCTTGAAAACACTTTTTGGAGCATATATAGCATAGATTTATTAAATAATTGTATAATGTCACTAGCATGCATTCACAGTGTACTCTTTCGAGCATCCACCTGTACTTTTTGTGTTTATAGATATTTCCCAATTTATCATTTAGGGGTAACAGAGGAATGCCTTCAGCTGGCGGCACGTGGCGACTGTGGGTTCTATCAGTGTCTGGAACGGAGATTTTCGTGTGGGAGCGATGGCTACGCACTCAAAATTGGCAACCATCTCTGTACTAAGGGTGACGAGATACACAGTCGCTTGACAGCTCAAGTAAGTCTCACTTAATCGATGAGTGTTTCCACTATTTAAGTAACAGTTTACTTCAAGTTAAAGATAGTTGCTTCTGATAAATTGCACATTATATATCTTTTCATTTCTTGCTAACAATATTCGCATTCAACTAGCCTGGGGCATGACATGAACATAATCACATGGTTGGAATTTGAGTGCACCAGAAATAGCAAATTCGATTCTAACAGTGCGTGAACAAGTGATTAATGGCGTATCACACATGTGTGTGGATATGGCAATAATAAGGGGTTGCAGAGGATTTAAGAGCAAAATGCTTAAGGCAGACATGTTCGTGTTCAATAATTCATCATTGGAAGTGTTTCGACATAAAAAGCAGATGGTGGCATTGACATTAGATCGGACCTAAAAAACGAGGGCATGTATTCTTAGTAAACTGGGTTAATTTGGTTCAACATTTGTTTCGAATTACACACGAAAGAGTTATTGTGTATGACATTGTTAGGTCAGTGTTTGTTTGCATGTGAATTAATGAAAATAAATAATGGATAACTTTAACATGTTAGTGAGTAACAATATTCTAAATATTTTAATAAATTTTAAGATCTTGGTAAAACAAAACTCAAGGATCATTTGAAGAAAAACATAACAAAATAAAAGTTAAATTAACCAGGCGAATAAGTTGCAGTCACACCATGATTATTTCGAATTACACATTTACCTAAAATGTATACTAAATCACATTTTAGGGTCAACGCTACATGGAAGGTTCTAAAGCGTGTATCACAAATGCCCTACTCCCAGTTTACAAACAAGATTCAGTAAGATGTGATGACGTCATGAGCGAAGGAGCCAGGGTAATGCGAACATGCAGTTATGAGGAGTTCGCGGGGATGGACGCGTGCACGTTTATACGCGGTAACATGGACGCATACAACGACATGCTTGGAATGGACGAGATTTCTAGACTGATAAGCATGGGAAGCCCCAGGTACGTTTGACAGAAACTCGAATATATTGAAACATATGCTGTTATATGCTCCAATATCACTTACGCATAGTTTGTATGTTTTCATAAAATTTAATATACAATAAAAAATACAAAAGATATTTTATTGTTCTTTTATGCTCTCCCGAATTTAAATTCGGAAACGTCATATTTATTGTTCTTAAATAATTGTTCCAAACTCATTGGAACAGGTTAAATGACATTCACCAAATTAACAATCACCATATTTATAATGCAACGAAAAATGTATTAACTTGCTCAGAAATTGTATACTTTGTTTGCAGACTTTTGGCCAGAATCTTCCTGGACGGCGCAAGCTGTGGTGCCACGATGGCTACGCAAAGGTTCCAGTCAATTACCGGAAGCTTCAACGATTTTGTTGGTGGAGTCAGGGATAGCATTGCAAGTTCCATTACATCATGGTGGTCATAAATTTTGGATTTCTAGAAGGACAACCTTATGTTTGTTTTACCATGCTAAATGATGTTAAGTAGGTACTACTGTAAAATAATAATGAGACAAAACATTCATTCAGTACTTGTGTTTGTTAAATTTTTAATTTAGGTTTCGAGAGTGCAAGATTATTTTCTTGTCTTAGGGTTACTTATACACTGCCTTTATTAAGGGTTTTGCATGTTGTGATTAAGGTGGCTCCAATTTTTTATGAAGTTATATTAATTGTGTTGTGTTATGCGTAATCTAACGGAAAATCGGTCAATCCGAAGATTTAATGTCCAATTAAGCTGTGCTTCTCGGATAAAAATCATTTTGTCAAGGCAATTATAAGCGAAATTTCTATGAAGAATATTGTTTGTTCTAAACTCGTTTACATGCCTAATAACCTCAATATTATGACACAATGTTATCGTTCAACGTAGATTGCTATAATGTTTGGTTTTATCGCACAATTTCATATGCTGTGCTAAACGTATGTACACAAAAACATTGAAAATTGATTAGGTATAACTCGACATAGATTTATGGAGTTTTATCCGCTATAATTAAATCAACTTTTAAATAATATTAGTATTTAAAAATAACTTCGCAGTTCACACCTTAATTTACATTTACATAAGGAAAGTACCTTATTTAAAGACAACAACTGTGTATCAAAAAATAATATTCGTTTAGTGAAAATTACTTCAGCAACCTCATAATTTATCCAAACACAACACCCTGTCGAATAGTATATTGTAATTGGAGTTCAGTGTCATGACAGAAGCATCCATGAAGAGTACGTGTCATTTTTCATCTTGAAATCAATCGTGTTACACTGTAAATGGTTAATACCGTGCAAATAACGAGTACCTGACCTATAAAACCGCTATCTGAGCAATACGTCTTAATAACGAGCCCGTTTACACGTGTATATATAAAAAAGTACAGATCTTTGGAACGTTATTAAAGTAGCACTTTACACATGTTAGTTGAGCCTATAACAGTTATATGTAATGCTCTTGTCTCATAAAGAGAGCAATATGTGTTATCAGACAGTGGATCAGCGCCGCATCCCTTTGGGAATAAAAAACACATGCGCATTGAAAACAAACCCATCATTTTCAACCAAAATGTCTCATTATAAAACATTATTTAGGTGTTATTTCACTTTATACACTGCACTATGTGTTTCCGAAGTGCCTATAGAGACCAATTTATCAAAAAGTAATACATCGTTATAGAAGTAATATTATTTTAAAGAAGAAAGCCAGAATGCTATATTTCTAAGATGCAGCCGTGACAGTGACTTCTGTTTGTGCATCGTGAAATGCAAGCCAAAACACACAGATTTTTTTATGTATTGTTTCCACACCTTATTTCCAAATAAAATTACTACAGTAACACTCTTTTAACAAAGTTTTTAAGTATATATATATATATATATATATATATATATTAACACCTTTTCAGAATATTGTTTCGTAAGGAAATTGTGGAAGGCTTGGTGACACAATACACTGTACATCTATTTATCAACAATAACTAAAAGCCTTTGAAATGAGCACACTCTATGTTGAGTGCAGTCGTATACAGAGAGGGGTAATCACTTGACAAACAAGATGGCGACATCCATGTCGAGACCGTATTTATCGCCGTTTTATATCCTTCATTTCTTTTATAAAACATTTAAATGCCGCTCACTTTCCAGCCATGTCAGCAAATAAGTCATTAGAGTTTATTTAATATTTGCTTTATATCTCCACTTTAGTCGCTGCGAAATTTCTTAGCGTGGTGAACTGATTACAGCTCCGAGATGACGAGAACTATATTTCACCATGGTGTGAACCAGGTCCGGAACTTCTGTTTGCGTTGTAAACGAGTTGTTTTAAAACAATCTATGTTATTTGTTATGGGAAGGTCAGCGTGTATCGTGTACCAATTTTTAACGAATCACAATTAGTGTCCATCATAGCGTATATTCATTGAACTTGAGATTATGTTCTCATAACCAATGCGGTTCATTACTACCTTATATTTGTTGTCTGCCGTCAATGAATACGTATCATATGATTTTGGTTGTTGAATGGACGCATTAATACCCACTTGTTTGAGCTATTCATCTGTTACAACGGAAAGTAATGAACCACCGAGAGAAAAATGTAATTGGCACGATTGATACAAGATGGCGCTCTCGGCCCGAATAGGATTTTCTGTGATTGGATGTCTAATCAACATTCACACGGGAACTTTATTTTTCTTATTTATATAAAGTCAGTTTATGAACCTTTTATACCAAGGAACAACCCAATATATGTTGTGCACGTGTTCATTATTGAGGATATGTATGCAAATGCCGATCAAAATGGTTAATTGTTTTCCTTACAGTAGCATTAATTAACATACTATCTTTGTTCATCTACTTCGAAAGTAAAGCTTTATGCGTTTTCATCATATAACGAATTTACCTATATTGTCACAACGAAAGCAACCGCAATTCTAATTCTAATAATCAATGTGTATGCATATACATACGTGTCTTTTCATTCAGTAACAAATCAAATACACTAAACAAAGATAAAACCCACACGCGTTGTTTATGTTGACATAGTGTCACACAATACGTGCTTCCCCATTTCGATGTCTGAAGCGCTCTGGAAATCGTAAACATTTCATGGGCCTACAGACAAAAAGGAAAAAAGTCGGTTGGAAATCTCATTTACTGTTGCATTATATCGTTCAAGAAAAAAACAACATTCAACCTATATATGTTGTTTTATTGTCGGTAGTAAAGGTAACTGAAAACCGAATGGAAATCAAATTTAAGACTATGCTTCCATTTTCTAAAATGATTCGTATACAATACACTATTTTTGAAGAGGGTTTTGAATGTTTGTTTGTTTCTTTTAAGTAAAAAATGGATTATTTTCCGACTATTTCAAAAAAACTGTTTTAGTACGGTATTGAAATTCGCAGTCAATAACAGTGTTTCGGATTTTAAAATACATTGTTGTTGTAAGAATATTTCTCGTGATATGTAATTTAAGTAGGAAAGCTTGATAATTTTGAGGTATTAAATACAAATGTAACAACGTGTTATTGACGCTGACATTCTTATAATACATATTGTTTTAGTAAACTAAGCACGTAGTTATGTAACTTATTGCTCTTATACCATCTTTAACCACTGTGGTGTACACGAAATAATACACCATGTAACACGTGGATACTGGCTTTATCGCTTTGTTTTGTTAGGTAACATAACAAGTCCCAAGTAGCGAAGAAGCATTTAAGTCCATGAAAAGCTTCATGATCTTGCTCGGAAAATATATTTATTTGACACAATTGATATAAGAAAAGTCACTTTTGGAATAATGGCTTTTTTGGTTTTTGATTGAAAACATATTCACACAAAACAGAAGCTGTCTTTAATTATATAAGCCGCGCTCTGGGAAAACCGGACTCAATTCATGTGATTTAAAGTGTCGTCCCATATTAGCCTGCGCAGTCCGCACATGCTAATTAGTGACGACACTTTCCGCTTGTATCGAATTTTTCATTCAAAGGAAGTCTCTTCTTAACGAAAATCTATTCTAGGCGGAAAGTGTCGTCCGCACAGGCGTATCTAGGACGACACTTTACGCTCATGCATTAAGCCAAGTTTTCTCACAGCGAGGCTCATATATTGTGTATAACATCACTGTCATTAAGTCATTAGTACATCGTTATTGGAGTGTAAGCATGATGTTACATATACATAATATTCAAATAATATTTGTGTTTTATTTTGCATAATACAACTGCACAAGCACATTCTTAAAATGGTTAATTTATAACTGGAATTCGTTTGTCAAAAATCGTACAAAGGTATTTATAATTTGAATATAGTTTGTTTTGAAAAATTTTACTGCACACTTCCAGCTTGTTTTATGCACGGGATATCGTTCCAAACTGTGTTGTTATCATGTGTGGTTATGTAAAATACGGGTTTGACANATATATATATCCAACCAATTCTTATACTTGTTGTTCGATTAAAGATGTCAACACATCTTCATTGATAAGTGCACGGACACTCTTGTTGGCTTCACTTCAAGGGCCTTTTACAGAAAGGAATAGTTTTAATGCGAAAGTATGGCATGAATTTATAACCTTTCCAATGAATCATTCGTCCTTGATTGATTGCAAATTCAATTCTTATGTTTATATGATAATACGTTTTGTTGCCGTATAAACAAAAAAATCTTCACTAATAGGACTGACATCGGGAATGTCTTTGTAAATCAATTAGCCATAATCTTCTCTAAGCTCACGGCATTTCGAAATATTGACTTACAGTACCCTGGTACCTGTCGTTGTTCTTCCATTGCAAGTTAACTTTCTTGGATACTGTTAAGTACAGAGGCATGTTCGTGTACTTACTATATGGAGTTTATAAAGTTAATTTCCAAACTCATCGTGACAGAAATGCACACGACTATGCAAATATGTATACCGTAATGAATATGGTATATGTACAATAAGCATAAAATATGTAAAGGTCAACGAGATAAATATATAATTACGTTTGAAGAGTTTTAGGCAGTGCAATAATATATAATGTAACATAATACCGTTAATAGTTCATAGTTGTGTGACGTGTACATGACATTTTTCTTTTCACATAGATCTATGCAATTGTAATGGTGTTCTCAAGCTGACATGTTTCCTAATTGCGTGTCTGACACCATGAAAGGTTTGGAAGCGCATCAGACATCCTGACAGCAACGACGGATTCTAAAGTGCTTCTTGAAAACACCTCGTGTATGTTCCAGAATGGCAGCGTGTGTACTTTCCTGTAAGCGAAGAATGTGTTGATCAGTCATGACATGAGTATTTTCCATACGCAATTGCATTGTATACTTTGTTTCGTTTAAAACTCCCTCCAGTCATAATGACCAATGTTCAGAAAATGATTCATGAGTACTGGTCTATCTCAGCAAGTTACATTTTGATTGGCTTGTATTCATGATAACGGGAATATCGAAACAATTTTCACACTGACAAGGGATCGATATTGGGTTGTATCTTTTCACAAGTTCCAATGTATTTATTTTCGTTTAAAACATACAATAAACATAAAATTACGGTATATGAGAAATATATTTCATATATCTTTCCTTTCTGTCTGTATTGTTTTTAAAATAACATTAAACAGATTTATCGAATGGGTATATAAAAAAGACGGAGTCTTGTGTCAGATTTATGTTTTGGTTGAGGTTATTACTTTACAAACGAACACGATGTAAATGGCGAAAACAAGAGGAATAGATGACATGTCTTTATCTTGTTCCGGTCAATTGCCTATCGTATCACAAACGGTTGTGGGATTGGCCAGCGTTACGACCATCCACAGCAAATCAAAATGTCCAGGCCTCTTGTAAATGTGACTGTTAATCTTAACTGCGTCTTACAACATGCAAGCGAAGGAAGGGAACGAGAACTAAATTACGCGTACGTGGTGCACCCATTAGTCAAATACTATTGCTACATTCTCTATTTTTTTAATTTTCCTGGTAACTATGCTACAAGTTAGAACTGTGGTGTATTCCGGGTAAGTGACTGCTTGTTGCATCAGCAATGAATCCAGCGATATCTAAATGAAATCAAAATTGTGTTAAAAAGAGTAATCAATAATTGACTAATTTAATTTCAATCCTTTTGAATGCCATCATACACACAAACGTAATAAAAGTATTAACAGTCTTACCAAATGCTTTAAGTAAATAGCCAAGTTTAAAACATTGTTAAATATGCGTTTAGACCCAAATTATTACAAACGATGATATATGTGCACGGGTTAATAAACAGCAAACGGAAAATAAACACCACTTTTTTGCATTCATATATAAATACATGTATTTATATATAGCACATTTCGAACACATTGTAGACATTTCGACTGGATTTCACAATAACTTGACATGCGTCAAGACAAGGTTTGATCTTCGCAATTGAGAGCATGATTTGTATTAGTAGTACAGATGCAGCACAAACGCCTATATGTATAAGAAATATCAAGGGCAGCATGGCAAATATCGAGAGCTTGATAACCATAACATTATAATAACATTAAACGCTCGAAACATTTTTTACTCGTATATGTATATTTGTGTAATAAAATGCCTGAACTCGGTTTGTCATTTAATTTATACTTTCAATTCCGAATACGTTAACATAGTCATATTAGATGAACATGTCTTTTTAGTAATCAAAGACGGTAGATTATAATAATGTATTTAAAACTGATTAAAATCATGTACATAATGAGCGTACGTTCACAGTTATGACCTTAACGATGTTATAGCGACATGGCAAATCTTAAATTAAAACTTTCCACGCAAACGTTAGTGCAAACATGAAAAATGTACGTCCCCTTATGCACAGCGCTAACTCATTCAGTTGAATAACGACACGTGTACACCCTATGGTCACCACGATGAAAATACATAAAAGTAAACCTTAATAGATGTATGTTATATGCCATCTCATAGTTATATAACTTCGAAACTAATTTGGCTAGTTCATCTTAACCTAGAACAATGGTCTAGTGGTAGGACGCTGGCCTAAAAATCGGAAGATCCATGCTTCAAATCGCGCTATGACAACCGGAATTTTTCAACGCTTGATCCTTTCCACCAACGTGTATAGATGGGTACCTGTGAGGGAGATACGTCAATATGTCGTGGCTGCATACTGAGCCGAGTGTAAAGGGACGACTTGTAACTAAGTGATCGGGGGGAAATATGAAAGTCGGTTTAACGTTACCATCATTATCAGACTATAAACCCAAACTTTACCTTTTCTTTAACTTGGCAAAAATATTGCAAAAGTGTGTATGACCCATATGTTTTCAGGTTAAGGTAAAAGAATTATGTGAGAACGTGATTTGTGTTTGTGTGCCTCTCTCCGTTGATAAATCTCTTGTTTCCGATTAATGTTAGTTGTTTTTGCTTTTTTGGAGCTGTTTTAACCTTTGAGATCCGGTTTTGAGATCCAGTATCAAAGTATACGTATAGCTCCTACAATACAGGTAAGGCATACCATGATTTATTTGATGGTTCATTATGAACATGCAGATAGTGTTTAAAATTGTTACCTTTAAGCTTGTGTTATGTTTCAAGCTCAAATTAATAATCCCTCTGTCTCTAACCGCATTTCTTTAATTTTTGTTAGCAGGGAACGTTAATATGAGGGGGTATTTCAGCTAACGTGTAATTCGTTATTTCTCTTCTATAAAGACATTTGTCTTGAAATAATGTATTGTTTTACGTCTAATATTATAAGATATCCATAACTGTGTAATCGAGAAATTAAAGATAAGAAAATAGTAGAAAACAATTCGTTTACTGAACTTGTTCTCAGCATTTGCTGCTAATAAAACTGGTAAGTGAAATTCATTAAGTAACCAAACATTTATTTTGCGATAGTTTTTTTTACCCAACCCCGATCCAGTGTAAAAAAAAATCTGTAAACAAATTCATTACAGAATTGGCATAGCTAAGATACTACATAACTTGACTTGTAACAAAACTATAATATTACGTCCATTCAAGTGAATACGCTCACTGACGACAATACATATTTACACTGTAAGACGCACCACGTCTCATCGCCTCGTATTGTTTAATAAGCTTGAACTAGTCAGATATTTTCCGAAGCAAAGTTATACGTTCACCGAGAAAACACATTTATCTGGCAAAATTGATACAAGAAGAATCACTTGCCAGAATCTGGATTTCTGTAATTGAAAAACTTACGGCGTCAACAGCAAGCTGTTTTTCGTCTTCTAGTCTGATTTAGGCTTTGACTTCGTGAGACCTAAGCAACTTTCCTCCACCTTCTCGGACGTGCCAATACGGATACTCGTTTGTCCACTTGGTGGATACAAGGCGTGGTGAAACTATTTCAGTGTTTTTGTTAACTGCACGAGCGCGTTGTTTCTTGCTTCTCACTTTTCGATTTTTTTCAATAATTTAAATAATGCATATTATTGATGGCGTTATTATTCTGTTATAAAATATAATCGTCCACATGCTCACAACAATTTGGAACTAACGTGTTCGTTTTGTCACTATTTATCCAATATTACTCGTTACGTTCAGGCAAAGAAGCATCTTAAATTTCTAGCATTTTCTAACATATAAAGGAATCTCATGAAATACGAAAAAGGAATAATCGCGTAAAACTGTCCGATGACCTTAGCTTTGATTGATTGATTAGAATTTTCAGAATACAAGCCGTGGTAATAGGGTTTGAATGACGGATCATCAATGCAAATGCTGGAGGTTTACCTTATCCATAAATCCATGTACAAGACCAATCTCTTAGCCTAGTTTGGTTACAAAACGCATTTATGAGACAGTGACGATGATTTATTATCTGTTGCATATTAAAAAACCAATAATCTATTTAAGAAATTCAGTCACCTTTGCAATGGGTATGTTCTGTGCTTAAAGTTACATGATGGATTGTTTATTAACTATTTTTATTATTACAACAGAGAGCTTTAATCAATCATAATGCATACATAGATTGGTAAAATAGGAACGGTTAAGCTCAATTTCTTCTACAAGAAATGTCATCTTTGGAGCCAACTTCCAACTATTGGATGGGTGGGGATAATCTTACTGATCATATACAATGTTTTTTCCGGTCGATTTTTTTGACAACAAGTTAAGATATTTTAATACCGCTTCATACATAGATACGGTTTGACCTCGCTTTAAACATGGATTTGGTGAATGCTCCAATAATGTACACTAATCTATTTTTTTTAAAGTAAACTTATTTTAATATAACGGAACTTTCTTATTTTAAGGAATTTGTACACAAATTATGAAATTGCTTTATGATTATAGTTAAGTTTCGATATGGTTTGCAAACAGTGTATGTATTGTATTGGAATTGAAAAGTTCACCACACGAATTCGTCAAACGTGTTATAGTGTTAAAGTGGATATCGACCATGTAGCAGACATATTTGCTCACTTGTGTGTGTGTGTATTTCGAAGTTTATTAGGCCTTTCCTCGCCAAAGGCTACATTATGTATGGATCCGGAGTGTGTCCCAGCACTCCCACCAAATTAACTTACTAGACTCACGAAAGTTGGGACGAATGTTGAAATATAGCTGCAATTTCTAGCTATTTTGTTGCTACTGAAAGATTGTTCAATGTTGGTGTTGTCTTACGTTGTTGGGGGCAGCCGAAGTACCCGGAGGAAACTCCACCTGCCCGGTATGGTGACCACCAATCAGACTCACTTGCTGCCCTGAACAGGAATTGAACACGGGTGAAAAGCGAGTGTACCAACCACTGCCCTAGCCGGACAGCCGTATTTGCTAACTTTCCTTGAATAGCCATGATTTCCTCATGGAAACGTTCGCTCCAAGTCGTCGTACAACTCACAGCGACCCCAATCACCTGTATATACTGTTAATACAAGAATTGTTACCATAAATGAGGTAATTATGTATTAAACAAAACTAAGCAGATTTGGTTTATTTGATTTTTTAATCGTCGTTTAAACACTTATTGGTCATACGTTAATGACTGTTTGTAATCACATACGAAACTTATTTCTAAAATCTATATTTAATCTATAAAAATATGATTAAATCTTTACACTTTTCAATTGGTAAAATTGTTTGCAAACAATTTGTATCTTAGAAAGCAGCGAACGTCTGCAAAATGTCCCGACAACAAGAATAAATTTTGCGTATTGGAAAACACGCTCTAACGTTAGACAAACCATTGTTTGTTGTTATTGAAAGTCGCTCAACTCGTTCCATTCAACATTCTGCACGTTGACGAAGAAAACGTTTGTCCGCCGAGGAAAACAATATTGATTGACTAGATTTCCCTGCTATTTACTAAACCCACACAATATAGCAGCTGTCATAACATATTTGTCTATTATATATAATTATCTTTAAGTGAGGTGTTTCTCGAAAAGATGAAATAGTAAGCTAATTTTGTATTGGTATATATTATTTTGTTAGCATACAGAAAACCCATACTGAATTGGATAACAAATTATAGCTCCAGGAATAGTTAAAACCAACATATTGTTAGTTGTTTTTATGTATAATACTACACAATTGAATTGTTGTAATGATATCAAAGCAATTGTTTGGACAAATTACGCACACGTTTCAGTGTAAAACAAAATCATGCCTTACACAACTGATACATACAGGTTTAAAACAAATAAATATTGGTTCCAGTTAACAGAAGCATTTTAAGAGAACACATGAATTCGTACCGAAAAAAAAACCGTTAACGGCGAAGTTCAGCAAAATAACCTCATTATTATTCATTTTTACTGATCACAGTCACTTATATCCCTTAAAGAAGAAAGAGTCCTTGATTTTGGACATGGGGGTCATTTTAATAAAACGAATTGTTTTCGGCTTAGCTGTCTAAGCTTACATTTGATCTAGTTATACTGTATGAATCTGAAAAAAATAATGCCCATCGTATTGGATAATTTTCTTTATTGAGTGAATGCAAACGTACTGCCATTGTTATACGTATACAAATAGCTGTTGCATTCTTCTAACGGAATAACATTAAATTTTACGTAATTGTATAAATACGAGGTTAAAATAATATAAAGTGGTTAAAGTATGTCCTTATGAAAAAAATAAGCGAAATAATAATAATAGTAATGTAATTTTCGTTTAAGCTGATAGCTACTAATGTATCGTATCACTGTGTGAAACTAGCATCAGAGTTTCGGACCGATTTGGATCCCCCTATTTTAAATATATACAACAATTAAACCTAGCTGTGTGCTAATACACACGAATCAATTTGCGTGCAAAGTAAAACAAATCCAGAGAAGTTACAAANTGAACACATGGGGTGTTCACAACGAATTTTAAGATATCATCCATTTAATTAAATGAAGTGCACGTCAATGATAAAATGCAACGACCTGAATTGGTTTTAACATAACGATACATGTTTCAATGTAATATCCATTTAGAGCATGTTGGCTTTACTACAAACCGTCAAGATTAAGATGAATGATGTCTGACGTTAACTATATTATATCTAAATGTGAATTTCCTCGCGCCTGTTATTGAATTCATTATTTGTTTATCTACACATGCAACCGCGTTGTGAAGCATTGATCGATATTCTAGCTCATGAAGACGTTAAAGTGTTTTATCATATTTGCAGTTGAAGGGACTTGTTCACATATTTTGACATGTTTTTAAAGTTTGTCATTAAATGCTTTAAATCGATAAATATAAACATCAGAACTAAAGATCTCTAATTTAAAAGCAAGAATAAAGGTTAAAAAAATAGAGAAAAAGCTCGAACCACTGACCCATGGAGTAAAAGCCAAGCGCTGAAACAACTCAGCCATCCGTCTTCACGTGTGTGTGTGTGTGTGTATGTGTGTGTGTGTGTGTAATTCAGAGTTTATGTTCGTTTCGTCGTTGAGTCTTTACGACTAAAATATGTGCGGACCCGACCATCCGAATTCAAATGGGTTGCCTTTTATTTTATACGTTGAAGCGATTAAAGTCCGTTTGAAGGCATTCTACGTGTATTATATATGTGAATATATTTATATAACTTAATATATATTCTTGATCTTTTTGTTGAATATTTATATAATTTCGTGTTTGGGCGCTCACCATTAATAATTCCCATGATATTCTTGATTATTTGTATGCATTCGTTTTTCTTATGATTTGTTAGTTACCGTTTCAGTTGTACCTTAAAGACATTGGGACACGCATGGTCATTTTTCAAATAAGTTAAATATCGTTATCTTGTTGATAAGACGCTTAACCTATACATGAATTTAGATGATTCATCGTGCAGATGTGGTTGTAGTTAGGGTAATCAAAAGGTTCACAATATAGTGATAGGTAATATATCTCATTGATAATGTCGTTAAATTGCTGACACATAAATACTGATACATTTCTAGTTGGATTGTTGGAAGTTCACACCGTTCAAAAGCTTTTCGCCGCCTAATCCCTTTTGTATGCACGTTTCAATATAAAAAGAAACGATACAAATGCGTCGACAAAAAAAGACCTAAGCGTTGTAAGTATATTTATACAAATAACGATATAACCAACGACTGATATTTCTATGCAAACTGTAAATACATAAAATGACCGCTTAGAACTATGATCATTACAACAGTTTGATAAATAGGCTATATTCCGTCGGTATTATTATTATATGTTTACGTATCCGTTTTTACTGATAAAATATTAAGATAGTCATATGTGTTCTTTTAATAAATGTCAAAAAATAAAAGATATTGTTCTTATTAATAATCGAATAATTCTTATCACTTGGCCATTGTTCGTTAATAAGCACAAATTCGATATAATAAAGTTCAAATTTTCAAAGTACAAACACACGAAAACAGTTAAATGCTGTTGTAAAATAGACATTTGGTAATGAATACTTAAATTACATATGTCTTCACCTGATTGGATGCAATTTGAGCGTCTTTGTGGTAGTTTAGTTGTGTAGCTCAGTACATGGATATTTATTTATATATATAAATATCCGTTGGTAATATTTTTAACTGAAGTAGTCTCTAGATAAAAAGAGCTTATAACTGTTTGTGTCAAATAAGTATTAACACAATTACAAAAGTTTGAGGTCACCTTAGTTTGAAACAACGGACATAACGTCACTGATAAGCTCTGCGGCCTGCACAGGCTTATCCGGGACGACACATCTCGAAACTGAATTAAGCCCGGTATTCCCAGAGCGAGACTCATATATATGTAGGCTTTGAGCGTGTATAGGTTTATTTGCTGAAAAAAATTGTTGTTGTTTTTGCTGTTGCATAACAAATTCCCAAACATTAAGAACTCGTTTAATTCTACGCATTATAATTCCAATTCTTTGTTTATTAATCTATACATAACGACAAATCGAACATACTTTCCTATAAAACACTGTTTGTGGGATAGTTTTAAAAGTTTAGATCAAGACGTCTGAGGTTTTCTCCCATAATAAAATTATTAGAACATTAGGCAATGTTCATTTACATATATGTCTATACTTAGTTCTTTCTCACATTAAGAACTAGTTTGACCTGTGGGATATGTAACAATATTTTAGCGTTTTTTTCGCCATCAGACTCGTATACGTCCTTAAGAGACTTGTCGAATTAATCAAAACTGTCCCGCATTTAAGTGCTGGTAATTGCTTGAACACTTAAATAGCTTAACAAGTTGTGGATGCATTAGCGACTGACGGATTAATCACAAACATGTTCACAATTTTATGGCGGCAATATCTTTAGTGTTACACACGGCACAAGACATTCAAGTACTCATCTGACTTAAGCTTGTTGACAAGCAAACTCTGTTACTAATGAGTTTATTATTAAATATGGAATCGATGTGATATAAATGAACCTCAAAATAACACATAATTACTGTTCCAAAATGTGTTTTTTTTTATCATTATATTCTGGTATGAAATAATTGAAAGAGTTTTGAAGAATTGTATAATATGCACCTTCGTTTCAACGTATTTCCTCACCTTTTACTAAGTCAATGTAACCAAAAACAAAACGAAATGGTACTTAATCAATATAATGAACTTGTATAACCTTGAGGCTATCTTACAAGACGTGCTCCCAATTGAATCAATACGTCAAAGGAGTAAATTAATGTGAAGTCTAATCTTGATTTATGTCGTCTTTGATTTGTTAATGCAGCAATGAAAACGATGGAAACAGTATTTCAAACACCGACACTACATTGTGCGATAGTTTAGTCTGGCAATTCAGTATCACTACATCGTAAAACATTATATATAGTTGATTGAATGTGACACTGGTCACAGGTGACTATGAGAAAAGTATGCAGGAAATGGGTATTGAGGGGAACTTTTCAACAAAAGCTGAAATCAAGAATGTATTCGATAAGTGGGGGTTTTCATATTTAAAACACAAGATAAGTTCTGCTTATTTGTTTACGAAACGACGCATTAGACATGAGTAAGTGTGGCCTATTGGTATATTTAAATGATCTTGATTGCTCTATACGACTCCAACTAAAGTGGAAGTTATCCCCACGCTTTTAAAAGCGTGCACGTGGGGATATTGTGGTTATCTCCGCCGTCTGTCCGTCCGTCCGTCCTGACCACTATCTCCTCCTACACTATAATCACTAGAACATTGAAACTTACACACATGGTAGCTATGAGCATATGTGCAACGGTGCACTATTTGGAATTTTAATTTGACCCCTGGGTCAAAAGTTATGGGGGTTGGGTGGGGCCGGGTCGGACATTTTCACTCATTTTACTAACAACATGCGGCGTAACTTTTGAACCAGGGGTCAGATCAAAATTACAAATAGTGCACCGTCGCACATATGCTCATAGCTACCATGTGTGTAAGTTTCAAGGTTCTAGTGGTAATAGTGTAGGAGGAGATAGTGGCCAATAGGGGTTGGGGTGGGGCCGGGTCAGAGATTTTCACTCATTTTTTAGGTTATTTTACATAAACTTGTTCATTTATACACCGATTTACTTCAAATTGATACTGAACATCTCTTATGACAATACGGTCAATCTCAACTATGCATGGCCCCATTACCAACCCTGGGGCGCCTTGCTCACATAGACCACACCCACCAAAAATTTTGTTTTAACATAACTTCTTCATTTATTCACCAATTGACTTCAAATTAATACTGAACATCTCTTATGACAACATGGTCTATCTCGGCCATCCATGTCCACATTATCTGCCCCGGGGCCCAATCAACATAGGCCTTGCCCATCCAAAATTGCCGTTTTATATAACATCTATGCGGCGTGTGGATACGCGTCGGCCTCTGCCTTGCCATTTCTAGTTTTAATTGAATTTAACTTTTCGATATTTACACTTCATAGTTAATTTGTAAGTGATAACGAACAAGAAAGTAAGATACAAGTATTAAAATATGAATACTTCCAATAAGAATCGTCTGAAATAAAGCATGGATACTTGGTTCTTAAAAACTAGCCAAGATTTGTTTTTGTATAAACAAAAACGAAGATAATAAAAGAACACAGATATAGCGACAATGTTACATATATCCACGTATTAATAGCAATTACAAAAGCCAAATGATGCAAAATGATACATAAGGAGATTCAATGTTGACTCTGTTGCTATATTTAGAAACTTCACATTCAAATGAAGCTAAGTCAAGTGTAATCATCACCAGATGATAAAACTTGATATAGATGACTATTTAAACAAATAACAACCCACTAAATCTAAAAAGTCTAAAAGCTGGATCACTAATAAGCAATCATGTTATCACCTACTAAAATGGAAGATTACACCAATTTATTTGAGAACAAAGTGATAAAACTTTGCCACCTACTTAATCACTTTTGCTTAGGGGCGCTGTTTGTTGATACCAACAGGATAACGACCATGATTTCATTCGATAACCCGTGATGCAGAGTATGGCACTGGGTTGTCACAAGACGTAGGATAGACTGCATAACCAACGATGAACGTAATACATCAGAGACGTAATAGTTTATACTGAACAAACAATTGAGCATTTAGACCAGCGAATGTCGACTTGTATAATCACATAAATACTGGGAAAATTTAATGTTTCAAGCTACCCATTGATTTATTTGTTCATTTTTTACGGCACTGTAAAATGTTTTAAAAACAGCAATTTTTGAACATATTTAGACCGGTTCACATGCGCCTCGATTTGAAAAATTTTAACTTTGATAATATAACCAACGCAAACTAATATACTTATTAAAATACTACAAAATACTAACCATTTAACATTTTAAAAAGGCAGCTGACGCAAAACTATTTACAGTGTGGAATATATACAGTAGAAGTCCGATGTGTAAAATACGGGTTATTTGACAATGGTTAATAATAGTCTTTATATTTGCGATTATTATTGAACCGATTATGTTTATCGATTACCATATATACACAAAGTGAAGATCTAGTTGCATCTTCGTGAGGTTATCTTTATCATCACTTACAAGTCCTTTAATTGGGGCAAGTGACTAATTGCCATACATTTACACACATATAATTGTAGAGGAAAAATGACAAGTGAATTGTCAATTAATTCGGTTCGTTCGGTCGACTTAGGTTTCTCATAAGTCGTTTAAGTACTTACTTAACGACGTTTTATTTCAGATTTCTCTGTTTGAAGAAACATTTATGTATTTTAACTTTGACAGACTATTTAACTATCATGTCATTAACCGATTTCATACGATTGCTAGTATTTATAACAGAATCGTTCAGAAAGTTTCCTGAATCATAAGTAAAAAATGCACAAATATAAAAATACAGAACATATCATATATTTCATTCTTCTTATATGTTTGTGTATCAAGTATTAAAGATCGTTTGGAAACGTTCATTTTTTTTAATCATTATGACATAACATCCTTTTTGAAACCGGTTTGCTTACATTCATCATATTTACATTCATCATATTTACAAGTCAACGGAAATATCAATCATTTGCCCTGAGATTATAACACCTTTTTTTTTCTTTCTATACGCTTGGCCAAAATATTTCTGGACATCGCACGTTGTGGTGCCACAATTGCTAGGCAACGGTTCCAGGCATAATATGGGTGGCATATGGAATATACTTCTCAAGTTCCATTTCATCTTCGGGGTCATACATCTTGAGTTTCTAGATGGAAATCGATATATTATTCTTGTAATTATGGTCTAATGTATATATTAGTGATAATTCAAATAATATATCACGAAACAAACAGTTCATTTTTTACATGTCCTGGTGAAATTCTAAATACCGATTTTGCAAGTAAGTGAAGAAAGGGTTTCATGTCGGTTGGTTACTTGTATATCTGAATTAATAGACAATGCCAGAAATCGATACCACTCGGAATACCGCCCCTGAATACTCGCGCGCGCCTCCAAAACGGTAATGAAGAACAAAACAGGGACTATATATGTTTGTTTAGGTCCCTAAGTCAAACAAGGAAGCGAAACGATTTTATCAAATATATTTGAAGATTTAAATAGTTTCTCTTATCGATCTGATAATCACATAATAGGTCGTGTTTTTGTATAAGTTGTTACGTAATTAGTAGAAATAAGGTTTGTCTGCATTCTTTTAAGAGTAATAAAACACAGCATGAACAGGGACCTATTTGTATAGGTCCCTGGAATGAATACGGTCTTGATTGTCATTTAACATGTTATTTAAAACTGACGGGTGATATCTTATCTTAATTACGGTATACATGTACAGACATGTGGTGTCACGGGTATACCCATAAACGCTTTTAATCCACACTTGGAACATCGCCTCCCATTTAGCGAATTCGCTCGCGCCTTTATCGCTGATGTTGTTTTTTTCAAGACCTTTATTTTGCTGAAATTAATCATCTGTTATTAACGAAGAAACAAATCACTCATTTTGTTCGTGTTTTTATTTACTATTCAATAAAAAAAGTCTGCCTCGGTCTTTAATCTTACAAAGTTTTGTATTGAGTATCTCCGGAACTTTTGAAGTACGGCATTTAATAAGAAATACTACATGCTTAAACAACCTCGACCTTAAATCTATATAATTAACATCAAAGATCTATCAATAGATATTTGGTCTGAATGGATGTTTCCAATCTTTGTATATTGATAGATCTTTGTTAATATCTCCGGCACTATTTACACTTAAATCACAACGTTAACTTCAGACTTTAGATATTTCTATAACCTTTATAATTATCCTTGAATAATTTAATTCAATAAAGAAATAATTAAATTTAATACTAAGGCATTACTGAAAGGTATGCTTAAAAATGCCACATCGGCCTTAAACATAACGGGTTGTCAATGAATATTGTTGCAGAGACACATGTTATCAATCTATCGTGTATATTTCTTATTTAACTTATATTGATTAACGAATTAACGATGCGATACATATCGAAACTTTGTTTCATGTTTGACTTGTTTTTAATCTAACTTTCCGAAGTGATAAAATACTGTTTATTGAAAAAAGCGGGTGTACGCTATGATTACGCTGTACTCTGCCTAATTCTTCAGTACCGTCTTCAGTAGCGGGTCACGTGATAGCCAATATGGCGGCGGTCAATTTATCGATTCTGGGATTGTCTATACAGTAACGTGTACGCTGCATTGAGGTGGCTCACGTGTTTGATGAATTTGTATAATGTTATGCCTAATATATGCATGGATAATATGTCAAATGACAAATAAGCTTTACATTTTAAATTTTCGATTATATTAAAGTATTTTGACGACTTTCTCACTAAACGTAAACACGAAAAGGACCTTACTTGAAAGACAACCAAAAATGATACTCGATTAGGGACTATTACATACACCTCATAAGGTATCCAAACACAATACCCCTGTCGAAATTTGTATCATTACCTGGCGTTCCGTATTCCGACATATTCATTTTTGCATCTTATATACATTTTATTTGTTTATTTTTCATCTTCAAATACGTTATTTAACACTGAAACATAGTGCACATAGTTCTTAAGACAAGAAAAGTTGTGTGAGAAAAAAATATGTGAGACATTTGGTTTATATAATGCGTAATATTTGTTGTTAGAACGTGGATCGTTGCACAGCATCCCGTTGGGAATAAATCTCATTGAAGGCAGACCATCTTGTTCAAACATAATGCCTCTCTGCAACACGTTGATAAGTTGTTATGTCACTTTGTATATTTCCATATGTGCTTCAAAAGTGCCACGAGACACCGATTTATCAAAACTTAAGACATCGTTATATAAGTAACCACATTGTAAAGAAGACAGCCATAATTCACAATTACTAGGATGCACTCTTGGCCTTACCTATGTGACATGTGTGTTGAAATGTATCGTAGTACATCTGGGAAGAATATAAAAGGGTATAATTTCATCTGATTTATCTGCATCAAAATATTACATGTCTATAACCATCGATGGTAAACTCAACTTGTAAACACTTCTTCATCAAGATTACTTAATTAATATATTGTGAAACGCATATGATGTAACATCAGTCAAACCACGTTTTGAAATGTATTGAACAAGGAGAGTACACTGTCACATGCGGGAGGTTTGTACTTCTGTGCCAGTCAAGCAATCTTGACTGCTTTGAATGTGAATACAAAAGGCTAGGAGAAACAGAACACACTTCAATGCGAATTGATAGTAAAATAGTTTAAGTATTTTTGACGAAGGCATATATGCAGCAGAATAGAGATTTGCTCATTGGACACGAGATATGTTTGCAGTGTGCATCAATGAAATGATTGGACACATCATTGACGTATTTCTATGTAAAAGGAACTAGTCTGCCTTCTTTGTTAATAAACAACTCATCATTCATCTCTCTATAAAAACACTGTTACATAAAACTTTTAATAAACATATCATTACCACAGGCCATTGGCCATTTTATTACTTATCTACATGTAAATACTGTGTATGTTACCGATTATGTATGTTACATTATTCATACGAGTTGAAGTTTTCAGTCATTAATATTTATTTTTACTTTTATATAATGCATATATATATATATTATAAGGTAAGTATCTGTGTGCCTTTGTGTACGTAATAATCCATTCGACGAGCTGAAGAAATGTTAAGATGGCGAGCCAACACTCGTAGAAACAGGAAACACACAAAACGTCGATGTGTTCTATAATATAAAATTACTGTCCATCATTGGCATTTTTGCACAACATTGCATAGAGATCCGCTTTAAGCTTGTTACGTGTATATAGATGTGTTAAATGTCAAAAGAGGTCTGTTATGTCAATAAATATTTTATTCAGTTCAATAAGGCACTTCTTACATCAATCCTAATGATAGACGGACACCCTTGTTACTATTTGAACTATTTTATTAATCATTAGTAAGTTCATGCCTGTGGCCAGTCCAACCTTTCGCGGCATCGGATTATCTATGCTAAATAGAGAATACTGGTTGGTTACTTTTGATATCATTTGATATCAGAAGAGGCTGATATGGCATGGGATAAGACAAGGCTTGCCGAGCCTTTTCACACGCCATATGGGAGGGAGGCGGAAAACTACAACGGGCGAGGCCTGGTATAGGGGAAATAACCCTGGGTAAGGGTTAGGGTAAGGGTTAGGGTTAGGGGTCGGGTTAGGGTTAGGGTTGGGTTTAGGCTAACCCAAACCCTAACCCGACCCCTAACACTAACCCTTACCCTAACCCTCTAGCCCCCCTTGCGCAATACCATACCATGCCTCGCCCGTTGTAGTTTTCCGTCTCCCCATATGGGACGGATAATTATTTNGGTCGATTCTTATTGTGCAGTTTATAGGACACATATTGTTAAATAATATTTCTTTGCTTCATAATAGTTGATTTGTTGGTGTTATTCCAATTTGATATCCATCCCGTTTGATTCGATTATCCGTAAAAGCATACACTTATTGCGCAACCGGTGTTAAAGTATCCGAAAACGCATACACTTATTGCGCAACCGGTGTTACAGTGAAAACAAATTTGCGTGAAACGAAACTGCCGCGTACGTCCTTAACATCGCTGCGCGAATTCGGGTGTCACTATTCTATTATATAAAATGTTATGTCTCATTTGTTACGGTAGGATCACTCTTATTTTTTATTGTAATAATTCAATTCCTCGCGCTCCATCCAATATATATGCGGACGTTAACTCCCTAACACAAGTGTTTGCAAATACAATATAAATAAGTGTGCGTGTGTGGCATTTTTAAATATAGAAAAACAATACATTAACATATAAGTTAAACATGTTTGTGTGTAAAATTATATATACTTGTAGTTGACGGTTACCTCCTTGTAAATAAACACACATACCGGTATCACTGATTAAGTGGATTGTTTGTGTAACATCAGCTGTTTTAGAAAACAATAACTATACCACATTCCCGAGCAATCGTGATTAATAAACTATCATTGATGTCGTAAGAAGAGTATGTCTAATTCTTCATAATAATCAATGGGTAATTTGTGACAGAAAAGTATGTTTATATAATATATAAGTACGTCGTTCTTCTTCAGTAATAGTATCAGCTCGCACACAATACAAATACAAAGCATTGCTTAGTCACTAAATAATCATACGTGTAACATGTCAACATAAATTCTGCATTATGATTAGATAATCATCACACGTGTATTTTTTTCAAACACAAACAAACCCATTATATTTGCAAAATAAGTACTGATTTACCAATGTTTAACGTTTAGAAAACTTCAGAATAAACAAGCTTACCAAACTTTCCAAGGATAAGGAAATCTTTGGACAATAAATAATAACCATAAGACTGATATATTAAATCTAAAATCATTTGTTTTCGCAAAAATATATTTTCGTAAATTTTTTACGAAGATCACATGTTAGTTTGAAATGTTTATGCTTAGTTTGAACGCACAGATAAGTTCATAATCCGAAATTATGATCATGAGGGAATTGAAGTTATCATGAAGACGGGCAAAACCTCTTTTAGGCCCATTACAATTCGCTGAATTAGGCCCTAAAATGTCAGTTGGTAATGCAGCAGATAAATCATTGCCGTCATGTTATGTATCAAAACGCATAATATTTTTTTTTTAATGTCAGTATCTTTCCACTCTCTCGTATGTATATGAATCTGATAATTTATAATGGCTTTGCAAATATCACCTGAAGTGAGTCATACTGATGTTGCTTCGTTAATTGTTTAATTATTGTCACAATATATCAAATGCACAGCTTATAACATTGCACAAATGTTCAATTTTCAAGATATGAAGTTATTATTCTGTTATAATTAGGTCACCTATGTGTCAAGCGGGTAAGATACCAAATGACAGTTTATATTAGTGGTGTGTTCGTAGAAGTGTCCAGCGTTGTACATGTAAGAGAAAACGTGCCTCGAATTCATATCCTAGCTGATATAATAGCAAATTTCTAGCATGATTATGTGTCTGGAGTTTCTATACAAAGAAAGATTGTCTTAGCTTGCAATAAACATGGTTGTGGATAGCATACACATGTCAGAATAAATAGAACAAATAGAGCTACTTTGGTATAAAACATGTTTCTGACATTATATCAATTTTCGGTCACAATCAGTTTTTTTATAATGTCAATTGTAAGTATATTTGTTTAAGGTTATGATTTCTCGTGGACACAGGTCGACATTTGCAGTTATCATCACCCATTGTACAAAACTTTCAATTCGTTAAATTACACTGAATATTGTTTATGTAATGTCCCTTAAATACAAACACACATTGCGATAGCTACAAGCATATATCTTTGACCAGGTAAATACTGTTCGTCGATCCATGACCATGATTTGTATATTTTAATATAAAGGGAAATTGCTTGTACTTGAATGAACGAATCCCCGGAAATTAAACAAGTATTTAACGTTACCCTTTATTTCTTGTTCATTTTATTTTAAAAGACATTATGTTAGATAGGTCAGGATTCTTTTTCAGTCCCAATGTTCAATTGGTATATTTCAACTCTATTTATATCAGGAAAACGATTATTCTATAGTTAATTGATGGATTTTATTCTTTAGTAATTCGATCGCCATGACCCGGTTGCATTATTGTACGTTAATACATGGAATAAGTTGTGGCATATCGAGACTACAATCACATATGCTTTGTCAGACATACTTTTGCAATAATTGCACACTTTTGGATAATACATTATCGCATTGTCAACATGCAAGTTGTGAAAGGGGTATGGAGAGGCACCCTCGGTTACGAATGCTTCCAAAAGCGATATGCAATGGGAGATGCAGTGGGTAACATTGTAATGAATTGAGGAGATGAAATACATTTACTAAATATTATATTGTGTTACTGCCTATAAGCAGAATACGACCGTTAGATAATTACTCTCATCTAGAATTGACCAGTAAAAAAAGCGTTCTATAACAGTGCCTGAAACAAAAACCAGTCTTAGTTTTAGCATGAATTTAAATTTTTACGCACATCATTCCGAATCAATTTACACACTCCATACTTTTTTCCAATGGAAATGAATGATTGTTTTACGAGGGTGTCATTTATATTATATTTTTTTTAAACCGCTACCCGCATTTTTAGATTTTAATTTAACGTGAACTATTTACTGTAATTGAATATACGACTCATTGCAAATTGAACAAGTCTTTATTTATCTCTCCGGCATTTTACTTGGAAAGGCTGTAATTTATTTGTCAGAAATTACAATGCTCTTCATGTCAGTCACAACGTAAAGTTAAGGTTTATCAAGGTTGAGAACACTTCTTTTTGGTTTAAGGTGAACTATTCTTTAGAGCAGCCACCGTTTTGATACTACTTAACTATATATCCATCTGCAGGTTGCAGTTCGGTATATAATGAGTTGTCATGAACACGGCACTGGCGTTGATCTAGTGAGACATCGAGAACACAATCATACACTTTTTTTGCAGACATCCTGATTGAACACTATTGGAAAATGTATTATTGTCCTGTCCACGTGCACGTTGCGAATGGGGTCTGCAGATAAACTATCTACAAACTACTATATGCATTCGGGGAATTCGTAATGTGCCGAGGAGATTTACACAGACAAGCATAGGTCTATTCGCATGATTTAGTTCAGAACGATTGATATCATCAAGTAAAGTTCAACATTTTATTCTGTGTAAAGAAATTAAAACACGTATAGCAAACAATATCTCAGTTAATCAGACAGCAATTGGGTATGTTCTGGAAACAAAAAACATAAAATACACATAAACAACGTAATATTTTAGAAAATATCAACTCTAGCAGCTGCATGTCAACAGCCGAAGTGCATTTAAACTTAGGAGCAAACGAATGACATATAAAGACCGGAAATCCCGAGATAAATCTTATTCAAGAAAGTGGTAAACCGTATGGCGAACCTAACATTAACGAATTCAATATGTTTTTAATATATACTGACGTTTTATAAGGTTCATAACTCAGTATGTTTTCGTATTTTACAATGAAGTTCATACGTACATATTTTATATTAGCAGTAAGTTGTTGAGACTCAATAGTAATATTAAAAATCATTCGGACCCACGCTTACAACAATTTGACTGATAAATACACGTTTCTGAGTGTTCCATCGTGATGTACTCTACCAAAGATTAAGTATTCAACAATGTGATGGACTGATCCAGTGTTAATACGTACAATGCATTACGTGAAAAATTCTTAGTGTAAATATATAACATTCATAGCGTGTAGGACATCGCATAAAGTACATAGCGGAGAATATGTGCTAATGATCCCGTTCAACAAGTGTAATAACTTAAGTACTTTCAAATGACTACGGTGTCTTATACAGGCAATTTATGTAGATTACGGAAACAATAAAATGTCAAAGATCGTTAGACACATTCGATCTATGAATTGTGTCTAGCAACGAGATACACCTGATTGTGTGCATCTTCCAAGAATTATAGATGTATCAATATATATCCCACCATAAAATAAAGATGAAGAAGGTTGTTCGCATTTCAACGTTTTGCCATTCACATTTAACGAAGAAAACAACTTCTTATCGTATATTGGACAGAAACTAATAACAATCTCACTCAGACATTAGACAAATAAGTATGTATTTAATCAAACTTTATCGTTAGTATTGACGATATTTCAGCGTGATTTTGCAATTCGAAATAAATAGCCAGTTAGAGCTATTAAATGATCGGGAATAATGTTCATTGAATTGCCAAAACGTCATTTTGTACAGCCAGCTTTCTATGAGAACTTAAATTCGCTAACATGGGCTCTTAAATACAAGCAATAGAAGCTTGTTTATAATTAATTCATTTTGTTTGTTTAGTACAAAGGCATCATTGCATGATAAGTGGAAATCCACCAGTGATTTAAGGATGTTGTCAGTACTATTGATATTTGTTTGATTCTTCGTTCTATCTCACACACATTTGCAGAGTATAATTAAACGGGAAATTGAACGAACGATTTTTCATGTTTGAAATTATTGGTTTTTCATATCCACATTTTTGATATTGGGTTTTCGATTTCATTATCACGATGGACAATGTTTCCATTACCTGATTACATAAACTGAACATTAAGCAACTAGTCATAGCTTTTTTATTGTTCATGGAATGCCCTTTTATAAGTTGATTGAGTATACGTTGAAACTTGAATTATAAATGTCTCTTTACATTTAGTTTGGTTTCAGTATATAGTATATATGAGGTTAGACTATTGTGATGTAAGAGTATAGACTTAGATTTTAAGGTTAATGGAAGCGTCATTGAACATTCATGTTTTAGACGAAATTACCAAAGCATTGTTTGTGTTCTACATGTACATTCAAGCGCAATACTATTATCTACCACCGATTACTAATACTGTATTTCTTAGTATAATACAAAATAGTGTAAACGAGACCAATATTTTTGGCCGATAAATTCAGCTTGAATAAAACCTTATTTTGATATGTACGAAATAATATAAAGCTCTAAGAATAATTTTGACTTGCTGCAATAGTGTCTGACGCTAATTTGTAAACGTTGGTCCACTACTTGTTGGAGTCACTTTAATATTGGTTTATACGGTTTTCCATTACACAAGTTCTACTGAATCTTTGTATAGCTCGAAGCTTTGAGTCATAACATATCTCCGAATAAAGATACGCAAAACGAATTCCATGGCGTTAACGTAGCGTTCACTCGCCTTCGTGTCTTTCCATACGATTTCACATGACCTATTCTCAGGGTGCAATCCTTAATTGGTAGCATTAGCGACAGAGAGAGCTTCTTCCAACCCCATTCGAACTAACTATGAATGTGGACAATTAGATCATATATTACTCAAGACTGAACGCATAGTGAAGCAACGTGTCTCACGCGTATGCGATTGTTTTTATGTTTTACACTAATTCAATATATCTCCTCATTGGTGCAAACAGGTTCAATGTGATAAGTACTTTCAATGTCATATGTTACCTTTTTAGTACAAAGGGGACGATAAAATTCAATATGTAAATGCGCAGAGCACTTTTGATTATACATTTATCGAGGAAGGCTATCTGCTTTGTTGAATGTAATAAAACAATAACTTCTGTGTTAAAGTAACTTGAAAATGTTTTCTTTCGATCTATATGTTTTCAGATTCAGTTTCATTAACGATAAGTATTAACTGATTGATATGAGTATTCATAGTCTCGCTTTTTTGGTGTGTTTTGCATTATTAAATCCATAAGAACTTGCGAATAAAAAGGAAACAATGGCAGTTTATTCCATTACAAAAGTAGTGTTTCATTCTTCACTTGCAACGAATGTGTCTGTAATATAATTAACTTACCTTGTATTATATTTTAATCCAAGTTATGATAACTTAAGAATGATTCTTTTTAAACATCATTCCTTCAAGATAAGGAAAGCTCAGCACGAGTGAACAGCCGCTTGTTTTAATTCATGACATCAACAGTCTTTTATATTCTGTTCATGCCATAGTAGACTTGTATTTGGTAGCCCAAGTTAGCGAATTTAAGTTCTCATAAAAGACTGGCTGTCGATAACGACGTGTTGACACTTCAATGGCCATTATTCCCGATCATTTATTCCCTCAAAGAGGCTATCGATCTTGAATTGCAAAATCACTCTAAAATGTCGTCAATACTAACGATGAAGTTGAAATCAATAAATTATTATCCGTCTAATATGTGAGTGAGATCGTTATTAATTGTTGTCCAAAACACGATAAGTAATTGTGTTCCTTCGTTAAATGTGAATGAAAAAACGTTGAAATGCGAGCAACCTTCTTCATCTTTATTTAATGGTGGGATATAAATTGATACATCTAGAAGTCTTTTAAGATGTACACAATCAGGTTTATCTCGTTGCTAGCACAATTCACAGATCGAATTTGTTTAACGGTCTTTGACATTTCCTTTTGTTTCCGTAATTAACCAAAGTTGCCTATATAAGACACCGTAATCATTAAAAAGGACTATAGTTATTACATTCGTTGAATGGGATCATGAGAACATATTCTCCGCTATGTACTTAATGCAATGTCCTACACGCTATGCATGTTATATATTCACCAATAAGAACTTTTCACGTAATGTATCGTAACGTATTAACACTGGATCAGTCCATCACATTGTGTAATACTTAATCTTTGGTACATTAAAGCACGCTGGAACCGTCCTAAAACGTGTATTTATCCGTCAAATTGTTGTAAGCTTAGGTCCAAATGATTTTAAATATTACCCGTTAGTCTTATCAACTATCTTCTCATATGAAATAGGAACGTATTATCTTCATCACAAAAAATGAAACAAATTCTGATTTACGAACCTTTTAAAACGACAATCATCGTTATGATCATCAATATATATTCACAGCATATTGAATGTGTTTATATGACGTTCCCCAATAAGGTTTACTTCTTTCTTGGATACCAGTATTCTCGGGATTTCCGGCCTTTTTCTCTTCGTCCATAATAAAAGAAGACATAAGTGAAAAGCACCGAAAAGTTTTCTAAATGTTCTTGATAATTAAATATATAACAATTACCGTATATTCAATGAAGCAAATTCACTGTTTTGACAAAGCAATACTTTTCTGTATGGGTTAGATACGTAAGATGTAATAGTGGGTTATAACATGCTAGATTTGTTATTTTTTTATTTGCTAATAAAATATGACAGCGTTAATGTGTATTTATTGTTTTGTTTTTTTCCAGAACCTAACCAATAGCTTATTGGATAACTCAGATAACTTTTGCTATACGTGTTTTGGTTTCTTTCCTCAGAATACAAAGTTGAATTTAACTTTATGATATCAATTGTTATGAACTTAATCATGTGATATCTCCGAATAGACCGATTCTTGTCTGCGTAAAAGTATCTCATCCCCTCGGCACCTAACGAAGTCCCACAATGCATATCTTAGTTTGCAGCATTCGCAGCCCATAGTGCCTCTGCAAAATCCTATTTACAACTTGCATGTTTACAGTACGTTAATAAATTTCCAATAGTGTGCAATCAGCATGTCTGAAATAGAATGTGATTGTGTTATCGGTATCGATCTAATTCGATAGATCATCGCACGTTACATTTTCATGACCACTCCTTATATACGAAACTGCAACCTGCAATCGGATATCTACTTGACAACACGATTGCTTTTGTAAAGTAATATTCCCTTCAAGCCAAAAAGAAATGTTCTCAACCTTTATAAATGTACCGTCGAACTATTTTGATTTTACTTTGTGACTGACATAAAGAACATTGCAATTTCCGACAAAATTAATTAAAGTCTTTCCAAGTGAAAAGAGAGATAAATGAAAGAAATAAAGACTTGTTCAATTTTCAATTAGTCGTTAATTCAAGAACAGGAAATATTTAACGTTAAATTAAAATCTACAAATACGGGTAATAGTTTGAAGAAATACATATTAATGACACCCTCATAAAACAACCCATGCATTCCCACTGGGGTATGGAATATGTAAATTGATTTGGCATCATTGAGTAAATGTTCGTAAAACTCCTATTGCTATCACTTAGACTGGTTTTTGTCATTGATGCCACACATTGAAACGTTTTACTATATGACTTTCTATATGCGAAGGACGACCTGTTTCCATTGAACAACGGTTTGTTTTCCTAAATGTTTACTGGTATGGAAAAACAGATATAACAAAAGTTCATTTGACATAACAATAATACCTATATGTTCAAATTTATTATAAATATGTGTGTGAAGCTTCACTTCCTTTTTTTTCAAAATTGAACTATATGTGTGTATGTATTATTAAATTAACGCAATGTCACGTTTAATCTTATCTGAAAATATTGGATAAAGTTCAAAAAATATAAAACAATAGTACTGACACTCTAAATAACTATTTAATTTTCGCTAAGCATACCACGATGCCAAATTTAGCAATATGTCATAGACTTAAAAGCAATAGGTTGTACTTATGGACATGAACGTAAAGAAGCAACGATTAAGTATATGTTAACCTATATTAAATGTACTTTCGTCCCGTATCTGACTGTATGACTCTTAGATAGCTTTAAGTGAGTTAATACCTTATGTTTATTCATTTTTAGTGGCATAATTAATAGATCTATATTATTTCAAATTGCCTAAACATAAGCCTGTGTTGTCTCTGAACAGACCCACAAGGAGCGAATGGTCTGCTTAAATGTGTGTCATCTCGTCAACACATTAAACAGTTTCACCGTGCATACATTATTTTACAGCATTCGTAACCGAGGATGCCTCTCCAAACCCCTTTCGTAACTTGCATTTGGATTATTCGATAATTTTTTATCCAAAAATGTGCAACTAGTGGAATCAGCATGTCTGGCAAAGCGTATCTGATTGTAGCCTCGATATGTCACAAATAAGTGTATGTATAATTAACAATAATGCAACCCGGTCATAACGATCTAATTAATATAGAATATGCCCCATCAAGCTATTATAGAATAATCGTTATCCTGACATAAATACCGTCGAAATATCCAGATTAAACGTTATGACTGTAAAAGTATCCTGACAAATCTAAACGAATTTCTTTCGAAAATAAATGTAACAAGAGATAAAAGGAAGCCTTAAATCTCTGTTTAATGTCCGGAATGTCGTTTTATCTAGTTCACGCAATATTCTGTTAAATTAAAATCTTCAACAAACTATGGTTAAAATTTAAGAGCAATAAAATATATAAAATTGACACTTTTGTTAACAACTCGCGTATTGTTACTGTAGTTTGTAATATGCACAATGGAGTAAATTTTCGTAACAATACCCACCATGATGTTCTAAATATGGACACTGTTACGTGTCAAATTCTGTAATGGATCATCGAAAAGTATTTACCTGGCCAAAGGGTTCGTATATAAGACACGTTTCCTCATACCTTTATAACACTGAACAATATTATGAACTCAACACTAACAGGCACAATTATTTTAGTTGAGGTACCGTTTTGTATTTCTCAAGGTTATGCTGTCTTTTCAACTATTGTTCGCTAAAAACATAGTTGGCGTAACAAATTAGAATAACTTCACAGGGCTCAAATTTATTCATTTTTTTTAATGTTATGAGCTAATAATGTAATGTATTGCAATCAAAATTAAACATTCAACGAAGCGACAACAGTCATATTCACTAAACTTTTAATGTATTACGTTGTTAAGCTTAAGATGATTGATCTATAAAGTATAAAAAATATATACAATTTGAATGACTTGTAGCGTTATAAGCGCCCTTCTATTTTAATGTAACATTGAAATAATATTAAACTTAAACTGTTTTTTATTACTTATGGTAGTGATATTTGCAACACCATTGTAAATTCTCAGATTTCAATACATTAAAGAGAGTGGTAAAGTACTGAACATTCTTTCTTTTGTAAAGTAAATTATGAGTTTCGCCCACATAAAAGGTCGATGCAGCCATGATTTATTTGCTACATAACCACTTGACATTTGAGAGCCTTATTTGGCGAATTATTATGGGCATTAAAGAGGTTTTGTCCTTGTGTCCCTGTGGTCTCCAGAAACAATCGAACACTTTCTTTAAAGATGTCCAAATTATACAAACCTCAGATCCCACTGCTTTGCCGATATAAGGTGACCTTTTACTACCAATAATCTGTTAAATAGCTTCGATGGAACGAATTTCTGTTCCGCGTTGTACAGCGATATATCATAGCAACGAAACGTTTTGCGACATACGTGTAATCGGCTCTCTACAGCTATACAACAAACCGTGTACCAGGTTTACATATCAAATAACGTTCTTTCTTGTTTTTTTTTCCCCTTTTTATATTTCTCTTCAATATTGTCTACTCCTACCCTTTTTACATGTAAACAAAACACTTACAGTTCGGCTTCTGACCACACTATTTACAGTCGCAACTCCACACAAACGGAGAGGAATTAATATAAGTGTCACATCGATCTTGTTTTCCAATACACAGCACATTCAATTTTTTGTATCTGTATATTTCGAATAACGTTTACATGTGTACATGCTTACATGAAATACATCCTTACTAAAGGTTTTTCTCCGTGCTCATGATCACTACGATTCCCTCATGATCATAATTCCGCGTTATTCAAACTTCGTATAGACGTTGCTTTTCAAACTCACGTTGGATCTTTGTAGACAGGTTAAGGAAATGTCTTTTTGCGAAAAGAAATGATTGTTCAGCTCAAATGTTAGTCTAGTGGCTATGATTAATTTTCCACAATAATATTCTAAATTCTTTTTTGTTTATTGATACATATGAAAATACAACTTGTCAAATGTCGGTTATCTTGTTTATCCTGACGTTTGCTAAAGGTAAAACATTGTACAACCATAAATGTTTTGCATATATAACAAGTGTGTCTGTATATGAACAAATGACACGTGGGAGAATGATCAAATCGGAATGCAGAGTATATGTATGATACAACACGTGTATTTATTTAGTGACTAAGCATTGCTTCACATTTTGTATTTTGTAAGAGCTGATTCATGCAAGTTCTGAAATACCGAGTATACGGCGTATGTGAATACTGACCTACAGAAGAAAAAGAGGAACGACGTTCTTATATTTTATTTGAGCATACCTTTCTTTCTCGAAAGATCCATTGCTTATTATGAAGCATAAGCCAAACTCTTCTTACGACATCTATGATGGGTAATTATATGATACATTATAGGGGATTGTGCGACGGTTGCACGGGAATGTGACATTGTGATTGTTTTCCAAAACATCTGATGTTACATACATAATCCACTTAATTAGTGAAACGGTTTGTGTGTTTCTTTACAAGGAGGTAACCGTCAACTACAAGTATGTAGAACTTTACACAAAAACATATTACATTTATATGTTTAATGGTTTTTGTTTATTTTCACAATCTGGTAGTTTATTTATCAATAATACACTCAAGTGAATTCATATTATCTTTGCACCACTTTAGTTAGGGCGTTAACGTCAAGATAGGTCTAAACATTGTGTAAAAGTCCGAATGCGAGGCATTGCATTATTACAACAGACATCTAGAGTGATACTACCGTAACAAATGATCTTTTGTATAACATTTTATATTATAGAATAGTGAAACCCGAATTTACGCAGCGATGTTAAATATTACTTTACAAGAGCTGCGTTCAACCGAGCTACAATTGCCCTAGTTAGTCGTTATTGTCTTTAGGTTTTCCGCTATTTTTGGAATTTCAAAGATGGAATCGGCATACTCCACGTTTATATTAAGTAGCACAGATAATCAGATGCCGCGAAAGGGCTGGACTGGCCAAAGGCATGGACTAACTGATGTTTAATAAAAGAGTTTAAATAGTAACAAGGGTGTCGCATTGATTAGGATTGGCGTAAGAGGTGCATTATTGAATTCAATTAAATATTTATTGACTTTAACCGACCCCTTTTGACATTCAGTACATCTTTATAACAGGTTTAAAGCGGATGCCTATGCTATGTTGTGCATAAATACCAATGATGGATATTTAATTTATATAATAGAACACATATACGTTGTGTGTTTCCTGATTCTATGATTGTCGACTCTCCATTGAACACATTCTTCGGCTCGTCGGAATGAAGTACACAAAGGCACAACGACAATAACCTTGTATTCTATATATGCAGTATTATCAAGGAAATATAATAACGAGTGACTGAAAACATCAACTCGTATGGATATTGTAATATACATATTAGGTAATATTCAGAGTACTTACATGTAGATCAGTTATAAAAAAGGCAATGACTTGTGGTATAGATTTGTTCTCAACGTTTTTATGAAATTGTGTATTAATAGAGAGATTAATAATGAGTTGTTTCGTAACAAAGGAAGCAGACTAGTTTATTTTACATAGAAATAAGTCAATGATTTGGCAAATCGGTTCATTGATGCACACTGCAAACAAATCACGTGTGCAATGAAATTCAGCAAATATCATTTCTTCTACATATATGCCTTCGTAAAAAAAACACATTTTGTTCCTACAAATTCGTATTAAGATGTGTAATGGTTCTCCTAACCTTTTGTATTCAAATTCAAAGAAGTGTAGAGTGCTTCATTGGCACAGAAGTACAAACCGTCCGAATTTGACAGTGTTATCTCCTTGTTCAATACATTTCGATACGTGTTTTGACTTATTTTATCAGACCATATGCGTTTCACAATCATCAAACTATATACTCTCGCTGATGAATTATTTAGAAGTGCACTTTTCCATCAACGGTTCTAGACATGTGATATGTTTGTGTTGTTAAATCAGAAAGTATACCCTTTTATATTATTCGCAGAGATACTGCGATGAATGTCGACACACATATCAAATAGATATGGTCAAGAGCTTATCTTAGTAATCTTGCGTTATGACTTTCTTCTTTACAATGATTTCTACTATAACGATGTCTTACGTTTGGTTAATTGGTGTCTTGTGGCACTTTTGAAGCACATAAGGCAATAAACACAGTAACATAACAACTAAAGAACGTTTTACAAAGAGTCATTGTGGTTGGAAAAGATGGTCTGCTTTCAATGCGCACGTCTCTTTATTCCAACGGGATGTTGTGCTATGCCACACTGTCCGATAACAAATAGTATGCAGTATATGACCCAAGTGCATATTATATATAACTATTAAAGTCTTAACTAACATGTGCACCGTGCTACTTTAATAACACTCCTGTTTTGATATATACGTGTTTGTAGGGGCGCATTAATTAAGAAATAATATTGTTCTATCATGGTTTGTTGTCGAATGACCCACAGTAAAGAGTATAGATGCGAAGGAATTAAAACACGAATGCGAAGCACGAGTGATTTGATAACACGCATCTATACAAACAAACAAACCATCATAGAAAATTATTATTTCGATTATAACACGATTCTGATTGACTTGGTGAAAGCTTTTGGACGTGAACTATATTTTTCAATACTCCGCCCTTCTTAGTACAAAGTTCACTATTTAGTGACGTCATTGAATTGTACAAACATATGACGTCGTTTTCATTCATAAATATTTTGCAAATGACGTCACTTTCATTGAGAACAAAAATCGTAGAAACTAAATGACGTCACGTTTATTGATGCTACTGAAAAGCGGACATGCTATAAATGTTTTCTTAATTACGTGTCCTAGCAAATAACATTCTTTGTATGCGTGGTTATTCCGCTTATCACAAAATATACAATTTGTTGTTTCATTACATTTATAATCATGCTACATTTATTACATTTCTTTTAGAGCGTGTTTTAGCGCGCGCATTTTACTGCGATATTTTATTTATTTATTCGGAACTATTTTCGAAACATTAAGCTCCGCCCATAATTATTGCAGAATAACCCAAACTTGATTTCCTTCTTTGTCTATAGAAAACAAGGCGCGTGTAGTGTTAGAATAATGTTTATTATGTTTTCTATATGAATTTCGCTTTAGTGACAGCGCCGTATGTTGCACTGAACGTTGTTGAATACCTCACCTGCTCGTTTGTGTTATTAAACGGTATAACACATTTTAAGTGTTAAATTACATATTTGAAGATGAAACATATAAAATACTTATAAGCTGTTACGATGAATGTGTCGAAATACTGAACTCCAATTAATCATATAACTTTGACAGGGGTGCAGTGTTTTAATAACTAATGATGTTCATGTAATATTCAGTATGCGAGTATCATTTGGTTGTTGTCTTTCAAGTAAGGCCCTTTTCTGCTCACGGTTTACAGGTGTGAACTAGGAAATCATTTATAAATACTTTAAAAGTATGGAAAAGTTACAACTTTTTTGGTAGAAATGGCAGCTTACATTCCTTAAATCTAGATGACGTTCTTCTTAATCATGGTTGAACGTTTTGTTAATACGACTGCAGCGAAGTGATCTTTTTTCATGCCATAAGACATACGCATTGCACTTCTCCATTATGCTAATTTTGAACTAATATTTGTGTCGACCGAAATAAAAAGTAAACCAACTGTATTGTTTATTTCATATATACGTTCAGCACAGCTTATGCCATATACCCTTACATTAATCATCATTTCTATTTACGTCCTATAATAATATGGTGCCATAACATTGAGGTTATCAGGCTTGCACATGACATAAGAACAATCAGCAACCCAAATGGGAATTTATCTACAATTTCGCAATTTCCTTTGCCGGAAATTTTATTACCAGAAAGGCACAACTTTTATGGACGTTTTGTATGTAATGTTGTATTTGAGGCAATCGACCGGTTATCCCTGCATACGTTACCCATAACATTATATATAGTCATCAAACACTGGAGTCACCAAAATCGCAGCATACAAGTTTCTGTATTAATTCAGATATACAATTAACTGGCAGATACTTGCTAAATCGGTATTAATAATTTCACAAGTACATGAACTGACATAACTGAACGGTTTGTTTGGTGATATTTGATTTTCATTAGCCACTAGTATACATAGGGTCATAATTGTAATTTAGCATAACGTTTTCCATCCAGAAACTCAAGGTGTATGACCTAAGATGAAATGGAACTTCATACGTCGCTGACGCTATCCCAGCTGCCACCCATGAAATGAACCGTTGCCTAGCAATCGTAGAACAACAACGTGCGCCATACAGGAAGATTCTGGCCAAAAGTCTTCAAAGAAAAAGATGTTATTGTTTTAGACAAAGTGAATAGTTTTTCCGTTGCGTTGTAAATATAGTAAATGCAAATATGATGAATGTAAGCAAACCGGTTCAAATTTAATTTTGGCAATAATTATAAAAAAGCAAATATAACGTTTCTCAAAGATGTTGAATACTTGATACACAAGCACAAAAGTACAATAAAATATATGAGATATGCGGTATATTTTTAGATGTGTTTATTTAAACTAATGATACAGGAAAACATCTGAACGATTTGGTTATAAATACATAGCAAACGTATGAAATCAGTTAATGATATGATAGGCAAATAGTCTGTGACAGTTAAAATAAATAAATGTTTCTTTAAAAAGAGAAATCTTAAATAAAATGTCGTTAATTAAGTAAGTACTTAAACGACTAATGAGAGACCTAAGTCGACCGAACGAACCTCATTAATTCACAATGCATTCGCTTCTAGTGTTAAGACTCGAACTGTTAATGTCATCATCTTCTTTATTATGGAGCTTTTGCCCAGGGATGTGTCATATTCCTCTACAAGTCTCTGCAACACCTCATAATTCTTATGCACACACATGTGTGGTACGCTATCAACCATATGTACACGCATGTTATTTTTGAATTTCCCACTGCATGACACGAAGTGTGCAATTTATGTTGCGCTTCAATTTCCTATAATGTTCAACAATTAGTGTTCATTTTACGCCCAAATAAACAATTAAATTATCAATTGAGTAGAAGATAATATATCAAATCGAATAGATCTTGGAATAACGGAAAAGTTCATCAAAAACTTGTGAAACAGACTTACTTGAGCTCTGAGGAGATTGTGTATTTTAGCAGAATGTGTATCTAACAAGTATAAAAAGTTAACGGGCTGGTAAAAAATTGTGTGATAAGTTGTGCTATACAATTTACGATGTGGAATTAATAACAAATTGTGTTTCTAGAAAAGTACCCATTAGTGTCCCACTACCTTAAAAGTTCTTGATTTGAGGCACGTGACAAATTGCCATACATTTACACACATAAAAACCCATTATAAAATCAACCTCACAAGTTGACTTGTAGACACAGCGTGAACAAAGTGTCAGTGAAAGCGAGTTGTGACTTTGGGTTGTTATTTGTTTAAATGACCATCTTTATCTAGTAGTATCACCTTTATCGCAAAAAAATGGTGTAATCTTACAAGTTCGTAGCTGATAGCTGTTGATTTGTGATCCAGCTTTGAGACAATCAATTGTGTGGGTTGTTATTTGTTTCAATGGCCATCTTTGTCTAGTATTATCATCTGGAGATGATAACAATTGGCTTAGCTTTATTTGAATGTGAAGTTTCTAAATATAGAAACAGAGACAACATTGAATATCCTTATGTTTCATTTTATGTTTGCAATTGTTATTCATACATGGGTATATGTTACAATGTATTTATGTTTGTTTCCATTCATTATCTTCGTTTTTACATCATGCAGTGCTGTGTTTACAGATAAGAAGCTTAGCAAGTTTGGTAAAAAACAAATATCACTGCTTTATATCAGACGATTCTTATTGGATGTATAACATGTAAATGCTTGCATCAAACAGGTATCCCTTTTGCGTAAAGATGGACTATGAAGTGTAAATATTACAAAGTTAACTTCAATACAAACTTACATTTTACTTGGAGTCCTATTAAGAAATCAATAACATTGAAATATACCAAAAGGCCACACAAACACGTTTAAGATGCGAGTTTCGTGAACAAATTAGCAAAATGTGTTTTGTATTTAAATATGAAAACCCCAATTTATCGAAGTCATTCTTGATTACAGCTTTTTAGAAAAGTTCCCCTCAATACCCATTTCCTTCTTACATTTCTCATGTCGGTGTGTGAAATACATTTTACTGTTTCCAATGTAAACATAGCTGCATAGACAAACCACAGACGACATAAATCAATGTCAATGAATATCGCTCTTTGAATACAGGGCTTAATGCATGTGCAAAATGTGTTGTTCAGATTGGCCTTTGCAGTCCGCTCAGCTTATCAGTGACGACACTTTCCGTTTTATGGAATTTTTCGCTTATATTAACTATCTTCCAAACGAAAATTCAGTCTAGGCGGGAAGTGTTAGTTGTCCCTAATTAGCCTTTTTTAAGTGATAAAACTGGTCCGTATTTTATATTGATCATCCATAATTTTCTCGTGTAAAGGTGATCGTCAATTAGCAAATTCTTAACTTACACTTATGAGTATACTAAGCTATAAGACGGAATATAGCTAATTAATCAACTGTTGTAATGATCCTAGTTGTAAGCGGAGACTTCTCGCACTATAAAATATATCATTTTCTCTACGTGTTATTGATATTACAATTAGTTTATTTATGCTATGCTAATAAAGAAAAGTAACTTGAATACCATTTGGATGTATGACGATACATTTACTTAATGTTGTACTTGCAGACAGATATTAAAGATAATTTTAAAAATTAAAAAGCATACTGAAGGAATTGATGGAAACTTGCAATTATAAATCCTTACTCAAGTGCGACAAAAATTCATATTTAAATAGTTTATACAATTTTAAATCCCAATTTATTGAACTTCTCTTGATGTTTTTGAAGTGTGCGCCAATTGATTAGTGTTTAAAAAGTTAAGCACAAAGCTAAGTATAATTTGAGTATATTTAATATACGGCGATCAAAATCGGTCCGAACTATGATATAAGTTTTACACAAATGATACAATACACAAGTAGCTATAAGCTTGAACAAAAATGTTATTACTATTTCGTTTTTTTTTTTCATAAGCACAGAAATGTACCACTTTATATTATTTTAACCGCGTATTTGTACAATTAAGTACAAGTAAATGTTATTCCTTAAGAAGAATGCAACAGCTATTTGTATACGTATAACGACTGCAGTAAAACAAACTTATCCAATTCGATGCGTTTTATTTAAAATATCCCCCAAGTCCAAAATCAAGGACACGTTTCTTCTTTAAGTGATACAATTTTAATCAGTCAAAATGGGTCATAATGAGGTAATCTGTCTGAACTTTGCAGTTAACGTAGTTTTGTCAGTACAAATCTACAATGTAGCTGTTATATTTCAACGCTTCTGTTTGCTGAAACCAAAATGTGTTTGTTTTAAACTTGTAATTATCAGTTTTATAAGACACTAATCATTACCATGAAACGTATGCGTAATTTGTCTATAACATTGCTATGAGCATTTCTTTATGATTTCATGACAACAATTTAATTTTGTATTATGATACATACACAAATTACATCATGTTGGTTAAAGCTATTCAATGTGCTAAAATGTGTACACAATACGTAGGCCGTTCTCATATACAAATACAAAATTACCCTATATTTCCATCTTTTGGAGGAACACATCACTCAAAGATAATTATATAATATAACAATATCAGTTATGACAGCTGCTGTAATGTGTGGGTAAAGTAAATAGCATGGACATCTAGTCAATCAATATTGTTTTCCTCTGCGGACATACGTTTCTTCGTCAACGTGCAGATAGTTGGATGTAACGAGTTGAACGACTTTCAATAAAAATAAATAATTGTGTGTCTAACGTTAGAGTGTGTTTTCCAATACACCAATTGTATTCTGGTTGTCGGAACATTGTGCAGACGTTCGCCTTTATCTTAGATACAAGATGTGTTCAAACAATTACAATTTTAACAATTTAAAATTGTTAAGATTAAATAATATATTTAAAGATATATTTTATAATTTAAAAATAAGTTCCCTCTGTGATTACACATACAGTACATTTACGTATGACGATAAGTGTTTAAAACGACGATTAAAAAATCAAATAAACCAAAACATACATATTCATAATTATACATAATTATACATATATATACTTATACATACTTACCTAGTTTAAGGTTATTATTCTTGTATTTTAAGTATATGTAGGTGATTTGGTTCGCTGTGAGTTCTACGACGGCTTGAGGCGAACGTTTCGATGTGGAGCATATGGCTATTCGAAGAGAGTTAGCAAATACTTTTGCTTCATGGTCGATATCTACTAAAACACGTTTGACAAATCCGTGCGGTCAACTTTTAAATTCCAATGCAATACATTTAATGGTTGTGAATCATTTCAAAACTTACCTATAAGCATAAAGAAATTCCATAACTTATGTATACATGAATCAAAAACAAAAGTCCGTTACATTTAAAGGAGTTCACGTTAAATGTATATCAGTGTACATTATTGGTAAATTCGTCAATTCAATGTTAAAACCCAAAGGAGTTCACACGGTATATATGTATGAAGCGTTATTAAAATATCTTAACTTATTGTCCAATAATCGATCAGAAAACATTTTATTAAATGATCAGTAAGATTATCACTCAAACCCACCCATCCAATATGTGAAGTTGGCATCAAAGATGACACTTCATGTAGGAGAAATTGAGCGTTACCGTTCCTTTTTTACCAATCGATGTCTCGCTTGTATGCAGAATGATTAATTTAGGAAAGCTCTCTACTGAAATAATAAAAATAGGTCATAAACAATCCATTATTTAATTAAAAACACAGAAAATACTTATCGCAATTTCTTATATCGATTATCTTTTTGATTTGCAACAAAGAAAAAAACATCGTCACTGTCTCATACAAGCGGTTTTGTAACCGCAATATGTTAAGAGATAGGTCTTGTACATTGATTTATGGTTAAGGTCAACCTCTTGCATTTTCATTGGTGATCCGTCATTCGAAACCTATTCCCAAGGCGTGCATATTTTAATTTCTAATCAATCAAAACCGAGTTCATCTGACGGTAATACGCGAGTATTACTTTTTCGTATTTCACGAGATTTCTTAATAGGTTAGAACATGCTAGAAATTTAAGACGTTTCTTTCGCTGAACTAATCGAGGAATATAAGATACACAGTGATAACAACTTACACGCGTGTTCCAAATTGGTGTGAGCATGTGGACGCTTATATTTGATAACAAAATAATAACGCCATAAATAATATGCATTATTACACTTAAATTAATATCGATAAGTGATGAAGCAAAACACAACGCACTCGTGCAATTAACAATAACGCTGAAATAGTTTCACCACCACGCCTTGTATACAAATGGTGGAAAAAAGAGTATCAGTTTTGTCACGTCCGAGCAGGTGGAGGACGGTTGCTTTGATCTCGCGAAGTCAAAGCCACAGATCCAGATCAAGATAATTGGTCAAATATAGCACTCATCCCTCAAAAATATTTAACAACATGTCACTTGCATCACTTTGAAAATTCAGATATATCCATGTTCGAATAACTTGGTAGAAAGGTGCGACGGAATGTGTGCGCAGGAACCTGGTCCCTAGGTTCAATGTGAATGACAAACCGGTCAAACGTCAATACTCTGATCAGAGCATAACTTTGCCCATAACTGTTTACTAACTTGTTCGAGACACCTACAAAGACAGAGTTTTGTGCATACGTGTCCTGAGTTAAAGATCAAGATCGAGATTCGAAGTAAAATGTCAAGTATAAGAAAAGTGTGTTTTGATACTTTGCCGCTCTTAATGCATCATTGACAAAGGTATCTTCAGGACAAATGCACTCTAGTTCATTAATACAGTAATATCCTTTGCAAGATTTGTCTTTATTTAAATAAAGTATTATGTATATACAAGAATTATTCTCCATCATTTAAGAAGTCGGAAAATATTATAAAAACTATTTTAATCTTAATAATTGAACAGTTTAAAATATTACCGTTTATCAGAAAAAAGTGGGAACATATTATATTAAACATATTTAAATATATTAAATTCTATTCCATACAACATAGTGCTAATACTAGGAGGAAACATATATTTTCCTTTAGTATCAATACAATTATGATTGTCCCATTACAAGTATGACAAGTATGACGGTTTGTTTTTTGTAGAGATTATTCGTAATTAATTACAACATATGTAATATATCAGACTAAAAGATGAAAACACAGTTTGCTGTTGACGCCGTTAGTTTTTCAAATACAGAAATCCGATTTCTGACAAGAGTTTCTTCTTGTATCAATGGTGCCAGATAAATGTGTTTTCTCGGTTAACGTATAACTTTGCATAGGAAAATATCTCAAGCTTATTCAACAATACGTGGCGATGAGACATGCTCGCGTCTTGCAGTGCAAATATTTATCGTCGTCGTTATACAACATAGTGCTAATACTAGGAGGAAACATATATTTTCCTTTAGTATCAATACAGTTATGATTGTCCCATTACAAGTATGACAAGTATGCCGGTTTGTTTTTTGTAGAGGTTATTCGTAATAAATTACAACATATGTAATATATCAGACTAAAAGATGAAAACACAGTTTGCTGTTGACGCCATTAGTTTTTCAATTACAGAAATCCGATTTCTGATAAGAGTTTCTTCTTGTATCAATGGTGCCAGATAAATGTGTTTCTCGGTGAACGTATAACTTTGCATAGGAAAATATCTCAAGCTTATTCAACAATACGTGGCGATGAGACATGCTCGCGTCTTGCAGTGCAAATATTTATCGTCGTCATTGAACGTATTCACGTGAATGGACGTTATATTGTAGTGTTGTTACAAGTCAAGATATGTAGTATGTTAGCTAGCTAGGCCAATTCTGTAATGAATTGGTTTACGGATTGTTTAACAATGGACCGGTGGTGGTTAAAACCACTATTTCAAAGTGAAATGTTGGTGACTTAATGAATTTCACATACCGGTTTTATTAGTAACAAATCGTCGCTTTATTGCTTTAGTGCTCTGTCTCCCTTTTTTTAAAAAATGAGTTTTTTATATACTATCAAATAAATCATAGTGTGCTTAACCTACATTGTAGGAGCTATAAGTACACTTCAATACTGGATCCCAAAGGTTAAAAAAGCTGAAAAAAGCACATAACGAAGATTTATGGGAAAAAAGTGTTTTGTAAACGAAAAGAGGCAAACTAACACAAATCACTTTGCCACAAAACTCCTTAACCCTAGCCTGAAAACACATAGGGGTCATACACACATTGGCAATCTTTTTTTCACGTTAAAGGAAATGTTAAGGTTTGTGTTCAGTGTCTGATAATGATGGTAATTTTCCGCCGACTTTCATATTTTCCCTTGATCACTGGGTTACAAGTCGTCCCTTAACACTCTGCTAAGTATGCAGCCACGACGCATTGGCTTCTCTCTCCAACGGGTACCCATCTATACACTTGGATACAAAGAACCTAGAATCAAGCGTTGGAAAACAATTTTGCTCAGAATACTTCCAGTGGTCATAGCGCGATTCAAAGCAAGGATCTTCCGATTCCTAGGCCAGCGTCCTACCACTAGACCATTGTTCTCGGTTAAGAGGAACTAGCTAAAAAGTTGTCGAAGTTATATAACTATTAAATAGCGAGTTACATATGTTTATTAAGGTTTACTTGTATACATTTTCATCGTGGTGACCATATGGTCTACACGTGTCGTTTCTCAACTAACATGTGTGATTAAGCGCTGTGCATAAGGGGACGTACATTTTTCATTTTTGCACTAACGTGTGTGCGGAAAGTTTCCATTGAAGATTTGCAACGTCGCTATTACGTCGTTAAGGGCATAACTTTTAACGTACACTCATTATGAACATTAAATCAATTTTAAAACACATTATTCTAATCTACCGGCTTTAATTAATAAAATACGTGTTCATCTTAATTGATATATGACTATGTACACGTATTTAGAATTCAAAATATAAATTAATAAACAACCCAAGTGCACGCATTTTATTACACAAATATACATATACGAGTAAACAATGTTTCGAGAGTTGAATTTTTTTGTAATGTTATGGTTATCAAGCCCTCGATATTTGCTTTGCTGCCGAAAATGCTATTTACTGATATCATGTGGTTAGACTGTTCATACTTTCATGAAGTTTGTGTGTATGGTGATTGCATGTAAAAGGCTTTAAATTTAACAATACAATTATTTTTAACTTAACTTAACTGATATTTAACAAAATGTTTATTTCATTTAGATATCGCTGGACTTATTGCTGATTCAACAAGCAGCCACTCACCCGTAAACGCCACGCATGTTTTAGCTTGTTGCATTAATACAAGAACAATTTAAAATAGCAAAAAAGTAAATGTAGCGATGGTTTATGATAAATACGGACAGCCCGTACGCGTAATTTAGTTCTCGTTCCCTTCGCTTGCATATTGCAATAGGCAGTGAAGATTTACATTCACATTGACAAAAAGCACGGACATTTTTATTCGATTTGAATGGTCGTAACGCTCGCCATTCCCACATCCGTTCATGACACAACAGGCAATGTGCCGGAACAAGATAGAGAAATGTCATCTTTTCCTTTTGTTTTCGCCATTAACGTCTTGTTCAATTGAAATAATAACCTAATAAAATATCAATCTGACTATTGAGTCAAGTTTAAAGCCGGCCGAGTTGATATTTCTCACAACTAATTGGTTTTCTCAACTGACCAGAATTGATCAGTATTCGTCAGATACATTCAAATGCTTAACTCTTCCATACTGATTTTCGCAAAAATTGTGCCAAAAAATGCCAAAAGCATCAAAAATACGAAATCTAATCATGTACATAACGGAATCCTCAAGACTATTATTAACCTGTGACGAATGTACGCTTTGGGTCACGTGAGCGCTAATTTCATGTGATTTCCACTTCCGCGGTTTTCAAAACAAAGAAGAACTACTAACACTCCCGCGGAATTACATTACAATGAGCGCACCGTCTTTACGACAACGCGATACGGCGTCATAACTACAACGGTTACAGCGTTATAGACATACACACGCGTTTACACAGGTACTTTTTTTGTTTAAATTTACACGTAACACGGGATATGGCATTTATTTTCATGTATTAATGTTTCTTTACTCGCCACCTAAGCTATTTAGACATTTTCTAGAGTGAAATCATGATAAAAGAAAGAAGTTCAAGCTCAAAACATAGAAAATCCAATTAATTCGTTGTTTCTTGCTTGCAGTTTCTGTCACGATGATTATTTTCAATGATTTGTATCAAGTTCATTCTTTTACAAACATGAATTGTCGTACAGAAGCACCTCTCATTGTAACGTAGTTCCGCGGCAGTGACTAAATAACACAAGCAATTTACAAACGAATTATGTCTACGGATAGCCCTAGCAAATGGCGTTGTAAACAATGATGCAATGGTCACGTGGTTTTACATGTGACCCGCGCGTGTTTAAATTTAGATCATTTCTGTCCATGGACAGAAATTGAAAAGCCCTTTCTTTGAACTGAATTTGGGCATTTCTTGATCGATTTTGACCAAATTGTTTGCACATCTGACATAAATACCATCACATTTAAACTCATAATCACTTTTTTTTTTGCGACACATAACAAAAGTGGGAAAATATACCAACATCAACTCGGCCGGCTTTAAAGTCCTGTCCAAAGATGATGTGCTGTCTTTGAAAAACAAAACCCGGATAACACAGAGGCATTATTATTACGTATCTTCCATATTCCGTGTCTGTATTTAATATATACTCATTACATAAATCTGTTATAATTTTAATAGTTAGATCAACCAGAAAGAAAGAAATGATATATGAACGATATTTATCATAAACTGTAGGTAATGTTTTTGTATGTTTCTTAAAGAAAATAAATACATTTAGTCCTTCAGCCAAGTACCCAAAATTGAGGTGGGGTGTACCAGTAAGGGGGGCAAAACTACACCTTTATATCTTGGAAGATGCATGCCAGTAGCATATGGAAATGGTTGATAACAGTCTGGTACTGGCAGCTTTTGGTATTTTTTTCTCCTCTGAAGATGGGGCATCAATCAGCTTAATTTTCATAAATTGTCTGGGAGAAATTGAACCGTAGTAGGGTCAATATACACTTTGACCCCCAAACAATTGCTACAAAAGGTATTATAACTGATCCTGGTAGGGTAGAAGGTTCTTAAAAACATATCAAAAGTTTACTACAATCGGACCTCCGGAAAATTGTTTTTTTCAAGATGGCCGCCAAGATGGCCGCCAAGACCTATTAATGATCATAACTTTGTAACTAGCCAATCATATTTGATGAATTTGGTGACTATACCTAGGTTTCAAGGGGCAAAAAACACATAATGATCATCAGAAATTGTTTAATTTTAATATAGTACACAAAAATTTAACATTGCGTCGAAAATGGCCGCCAAGATGGCCGCCAAAACCTATNTAAGATAGGTGTTGTTTTGCCCCCCTGAGTGGTACACCCCAACTCATCTGGCTGATAGACTAATTGGCACTTGCGAACAAACACAAGCCAATATTGTTCCCTTATCAGTATGAAAATCGTTTCGATAGTCCTGTAATCATGAATTAATACAAGCCAAACACAATTAACTTGCAAAGACTGCCCAGTTCCAACTGCATCGAGTTTGTTAACTTATTAATATTTAATGAATGTGCAAATCATTAATTTTGACTTAGTCACCTGCATTGAATTTTTACTTGATGGTTGATGTTGTTAAACGCGGGTTTTGTATATGTCATTGTAGTAAACTAACAAAATAATCGTGTCTAAAACATTTTTTCCGCAGTTTTTTCCTGATTTATTTTTTTCTTTCAAAATATTTGTGCAATATCGTTGGTCCAATTATGACTCGGAAGAGTCGAAAAAAATAAATAAAGGAAATTGCATATGGAAAATACCTACAATCGTGTCATACGTGATAAAAACATTCGTCGCTTGACAGAAAGGACACACGCTGCCATTCTGGAACATACACGAGTTGTTTTCATGAAACACTTCCGCCTCCGTCGTTGCTGTCAGGATGTTTGATGCGCTTCCAAACCTTTCGTGGTCCGACAAGCAATTAGGGAACAAGTAATCTTGAAAACACCATTATTATTGCATTAGATCTCTATAGAAAGAGAAATTTCATGTAAACGTGACACTCTTCCAATATTGTTCGTTTTATTGCCAGCAGTAAAGGCCATATAGCCATCCAATTTTATATAATGCTATCTATATAGACGATATGCGTGAATGATGCAATACGAGTATGTTTAGAATCAGGTTGTATGTGTGAATTGTTTTAATTATTTTAAAATGGCTTGTACTATAAACAGTTTCGGAAAATACTGATATTTCATTGTAATTATACTGCATGTAATTGAACAGTCGTTTCATTGTACCAAGTAATTTAACTATGAACTATGTATGGTATTTTATTTCATTGAATAGTATTGTATTGCATAAACCATTTAAATGTGATTATACATTAATCTCATTGCCCTTAACATAGTGTATGCGTATTGAACATATACCATTAATGTTAATTATAAACATTTGCATAGTCGTGTGCATTTATGTCACGATGAGCTATATAAACTCAATGTGGTAGTTAACTTGCAATGGAAGAACAACAACGGGGACTGTAAAGGCCAGTGAGTCATTTGTTGGAAATGCCGTGAGCATCGGGAAGATTATGGCAAATTGATTTACACAGAAAATTCCCGCTGCCGGTCTTATAAGTGGTTATCTTTTATTTATACGGACAAAAAAGTATAATCATATAATCATATAATTTAATGTGCGATCAATCACTGGCGAATGATTCATTGGGAAGGAAATGAATTAATGCCATCATTTTGCATCGGAAATCTTCCTCTCTGTGAAAGACCCTTGAAGTGAAGCCAACAAGAGTGGCCGTGTACTTATCAATGAAGATGTGTTCACATTTTTAAACAAACAACATGTATTGGTTGTCATTTAAAAGGCCAAACTCGTATTTTTTTATTAACAGAATGATAACAAAAACAGTATGGAAAGAAATCGCGTGCATAAGACCAGCTGGAAGCGTGCAGTGAAGTAATTCAAAACAAACTTTATTCAAATAATACATACATTTGTACGATTTTTGACAAACGAATCCCAGTTATTAATTTATTGTTTTAAGAATGTACATGTGCATTTGTATAATTCAAAATATGAAAACATATTATTATCTGAATATTATGTTAGTGTATCATCATGCTACCCATACCAGTTAGATGTGACTATGACTTAATAAAAAAACAAATCCATGACGTGCTCATACACACTTTATGAGCCTTGCTCTAGGAAAACTGGGCTAAATGCATGAGTGTAAAGTGTCGCCCCAGATAAGCCTGTTCAGACAATACTTTCCGCCTAGACTGAATTTTCGTTTACCGGAGACTTTCTTTAAATAAAAAATCCATAAAAGCGGAAGGTGTCGTCCCTAATAAGCCTGTGCAAACTGCACATGCTAATATGGGACGACAATTAACGTGTATGCATTGAGTCCGGTTTTCAAAGAGCGCGTCTTATATAAATTCAAGACAACGTCTGTGGTGTGTAGATATGTTTTCAATCAAAAACAAAAAATCCGTTTTTCAAAATGTGCCTTTTCTTATATCAACTTTGTCATATAAATATATTTTCCGAGCAAGATCATCAGGCTTTTAATGGACTAAAATTCTTCCTCTTAAATTGGGATTAGTTATGTAACCTAAACAATACACAGTGATCGACGCAGTATCCCCGTGTAACATCGTGTTTTATTTCATAGCAGTGGTTGCAGTTGGTTTAAGAGCATAAAGTAACATAAAAACGTGCTTAGTTTGATAACAAAAAAATATTATGAGAATGCCAGCGTCAATAACATGTTGTTACATGTTCATATAATACCTCACCTTTATCAATTATTCATACATTTATTACATATTACGCGATACATTCTTACAACAAGAATGTATTGAAAAATCCGACACATGCGAAACACTCTTATTGACTTCGAAAAGCAATAGCGTGTTAAAACAGTTTTTTTAAATGGTCTTAAAGTAATCCATTCTTAACTTAATTACAAATATTGTATTGTTTACGAATCATTTAAGAAAATGGTAGAATTGTCTCAAATTTGATTTCCATTTGGATTTTCATTGACCTTTACTTCTGGCGATTAAACGACATATATAGGTTAAATGATGTTTATTTTGCAGAACGATCTCATGCAAAAGAAAATGAGATTTACAACCGACTTTTTTCTCTTTATCTGTAGGCCCAGGAAATGTTTAAGATTATGAGAGAGCTACAGACATCTAAATGGGGAATCAAGTATTGTGTGGCAACATGTCACCGTAACCTAAGCGTGTGGGTTTTAACTGCTTATAGAGTATTTCCTACGAAACTGAATACAATGGCATACACGCATATGCATACACATTTATTATTATAATTATAATTACGTTTGCTCAAATTTTGACAATATAAGGCAATTCGTTCTATCATGTAGATGCATACGATTTTTGTTTTCAATGCAAATGAACACATATAGTATCTTAATAAATGATAGTGTAATGAAAATAAAACACAATATGTACTTATAACCATGTATATCGGCTTTTGCATAAATATCCTCCATAATGATGACGTGCAAACAAATATATTGGATTGTGCCTTGGTACAAAGGGTTCATAAACTGAATATATATAAATAAGAAAAAAAATGTTCCCGTGTGAATTTTGATAAGACATTCAATTACAGAAAATCCAAATCCGGACAAGAGCGCCTACGTGAATAAATTTTGCCAGAGACATTTTTTCTCGGTGGTTCATTACTTTCCATTGAAACAGATGAATAGCTCTAACAAGTGGGTATACATGCGTCCATTTAAAAAACTAAATCCTCAGATACGTATTCATTGACGACAGACAAACAGTATAATGTAGCAATAAACTTCATTGGTTATGAGCATATATTCTAAATGTCAACGAAAACACGCTATGATGGCCAATACATGTTATTTATTTAAAATCGGGACATGATACACGCTGACCTTCCTATAACAAAAACACACAATGTTTTAAAACTTCTCATTAACATTATACACCGAATTTCCTTACCTTGGAACAGAAGCGTAAAATAAGTTCTCGTAAGCTACACAAATATGTTTCAATAAATAATAGATTCGAACTAAGGTTCGTGTTGTCGCTTTTTTGGGGTCATTTAACAACTCATTGTCGTTATGATGCACGACGTTTCAACAACCCAGGTTAACGCCCTCCTAATTTCGTTCCTACCGTTCGTTTTATGTTCATTAATATTAAATTCACAAAACTAATGTATAGTAATAATATGTCCGCTGAGTTTTATCTTAAACTGATTACAAAACTTAGAACTTGTTTGTAATGAGAACGTCTTCTCTTTTTGCATTGCAATAGGACGTTCTGCGATATGCACAATTCATCGAATAGAACCGAACAATACTGAACATTTCTAATTTCTTTCGTGGATTTAAAGTCGTCGCAGTTCTGCTTCAATTTAAATCTAAAGTCCAGCCATATTACACTGCTCAATCTATAGTGCAAAGGCGTAATATACGCGGAAGTAGCGACATTTAAATACGCTTAAGAGAATGGCTTTGGGTATCGTATATATATATATATATTGATTTATTAGCGAGGTTAGTAATAACATAAAGACACTTTGAAAGAAAATGTTCGGACATTGTTTCCGGAATTGCATTTCTTGGAAACGAAGTCAATCAGTATAAGTGCTATGAAACAAGAGCTGTCGGAGCTTTTGACATTTTTTAAAGTTAAACTATTTATATGGCAAGAGCCAGTTCAAAAAGGTTATTGTCACAACTTGAGTATTTAACTAATTCGCAAAATATTCATCATGTAAATTCGATGTTAGATATTCAAGTATGAGTTTTCATTACAACAATTAAAAGCGTCATTACAACAATTAAAATCGACTAAGTTTCGAAATCATTGCTCTTAACTTACTTTTGTTGACTTTGGCCCCATCTTCTTCATATGCAATCCCGATCATGACGTGATATAAGGCATATATGTAAGATTTTATATTACAATAGCTTGATATTATACATTTAATAACTGTTAAATTGACCACCCCACAAGCGATCAAATCCGAAGCCATAAGCAATCCCACGATGTTTTGCAGGTTTACAACAACACAATAATTCGTTCTGTAGTTTTAAGTAAAAACCTGTTATTTTCTTTATTTAGTAACGAAGACATTAACTTTGATCTTACTCATCTATGTGTCATCCTTATCGAGGTCTAGATGTTATGAATATATGTATGAAGTTTCACTATTATTGCTCAATACACGCTCGCTTTATTGAAGATTACCGTTTTTCTACATGCACATATGAAATGATTACCGAATTGTTTACCCCACCACCAACTTTGCAATATCATGCCATGTCTGGATTATTTGTATATGCAATAATGGAATGTTAAACTTGAACTTGATCCTTTCCACTTTTCGTCGAAACTATTTATATCTATATTTAATTGTTTCAAAGCAAACATACTATTTCAGAATTTTTTGTCATCTTTCTAATTTGCTTTTTTAGAACAAATTTTTACTTAGTCTTTCAAAACAAAACTTTATATATTACTGATATTTTACATACTGAGTCTTAAACGTCCATATTTTTTGCAAACGTGGACATGTACCCTATTTGCAATATGAAAATCTTGCTTTAATGCGGTTTACGCAATTTTATATTGTTAATCTATTCCTTTAATTTTAAGTATATATTTGGCATAGAGCAGGTTTGTATTAAATAGCATACATAGTTTAATATCTAAGTATGTTGGACTGGCCCAGGAGTACGAATTCACTAACGGTAAAATGGTAACAATAATGTTCCGGTAATGACATGGTAAACGCCGGTCGTTATAGGAGCATTCGTTTACTGAATAGCACCGTTATTTACGAAAACCGATCCATATTGCCATAAAACACATCCATATAAAGGACCGAAAATTGAGTTTGATTGTATGATGTGCACCAATTTAAGTAATGTATCGGCATCTTAATGTTATTAATATATAATATAACATATATAAGCTACGTTTGCTTGCTGTTTAAGTTTCACTAGCATACGAAGGTTAAATAAGTTCATTACATTTTTGTTAAATTCTTATTCTTTGTCGACAAATTATTTTGTTTGCCAGCCTTGTGAGTGTTAACTTATACATATATTATATGCACTAGAATTTCGCGTACAAACTTACGTCGATAATCCTTAACTTTCATTGGATATTGTAACTTACAACTATTCTGAAACATAGAGAGTCTTTACAAATATATACATGTATAGTATGAGACATAAAGGTTCAATGACCTTTTACGTTGATGCTATGTTCAATAAACGTTTTATTGATGATGCATTTACAGTAAGGTAATGAACAAGTTACGCAGTAACAGATAAAACGACGCATTCCTTAAAAAAATATAGTTCAATGGTAAATCTAAAGGAACGTTTAATATTGGGGTTTAACACGGTCTAATTACTTATTCGTGTTTATTACTATTTCAAGTAATACAAATGCAGTTTACAATTGCATTCTACTAGCAGTATGTCCATGTATCTATATACTAATGCTTTATTACACATAACATCAACTGTGCAGTCATTGACCTTACCTGTTGTCATGCAGCTCTCAAATAAGGCAATATTTTTCTTTGAACCAAACTGCCTATATTTTTCAAAAGGCCGCTGGGACGCAGAAATAATAAATGTTTGAAATAAATGTAAGCAAGTGTTTCAAAAAAAAAATTTAATAAATCAGTTTTCACATTCTGCATCCGAATAATGTATGTGTTCTTTATAAACGACTGCACGCAACACAGAGTGTGCTCATTACAAAGGCTTTCGGGTTAATGTTGATAAATAGATGTACAGTTTAATTTGTCAGAATTCCTCTACGAAACACTATTCTGAACATATGTTTATATATGAACTTGAAAACATTTTTAAGTAATCGGTACTGTAGTCTTTGTAAATAAGGTGTGCAAACGATACGTAAAAAGGCTGCGTGTTGTTGCTTGCATTACACGATGCACACGATGCACAACGAACAATATTTCGCTATGCGAACCATTTAAAAGCACAAGATTAATTCTAATTCAAAAGAGAATATCACATGGTAAATGTGAGTATTAAGCAAGTATTGGTCGATTAATAAAATGGAAGTATAAACTGTTTGTCTTGACAGAAATATTGCAATACATTTGCACAAGCATATCACATGTATCTGGCTTTCTTCTTAAACATGTTATAACTTCTATTACGATGTCTTACGTTTAGATAAATTGGTCTCTATAGACACGTCGGAAACACATAGTGCAGTACTGTAAGTGACATAACACCTAAATAACGTTTTATAATGCGGCATTGTGATTGAAAATGATGGTTTGTTTTCAATGCATACGTCTTTTTATTCCGAACGGGGTGATGTGCTGACCCACTGTCTGATAACAATTAATGCTCTCTTTATGAGACAAGTGCCTAACATAAAACTGTTATAGTATTAACAAAAATGTACACCGTGATACTTTGATAACGTTCCTAAGATCTGTACATTTTGATATATAAGTGGTTTGAAGTGCTTGTTATTAAGATATATTGGTCAGTATGTTAGCGTTGAATTGCTCAGAAAGCTGTTTTATAGGTCACGTACTAGTTTGTGTTATTGACAAGGTATAAACCATGTACAGTGTGAAATAGTTGATTTTAAGGTGAAACATTACATGTACATACTCTTCATCGATGATTTTGGTCAGGACACTGAACTCCAATTAACAATATACTGTTCGACAGGAGTGTAGTACCTGGATACCTAATGAGGTTGTCAACGTAATGTTTACTATACGAATATAATTGTTTGATATGTGTTGTTGTCTTTTAAGTAAGGTCTTTTTGTTATTCATATGTTAAGTAAGATGTGTACTGCGAAGTTGTTCTTATATACTTAAATATTATCGAAAAGTTGTTTTAACAGAAGATACAACTCCATAAATCTGTGTGACGTTATACATAATCAATAGTCAATGTTTATATACACATACGTGTATCACAGCATATGAAATTGTGCGATAAAACCAAATAAATATTTACTTCGTACGATACCATAGTGTCTTACTATTTAGGTTATCCGGCATGTAAATGAGTTAAGAGCGACCCATATTCTTCACTGATATTTCGTTTTTATCAGACAGGCACAGCTTAAATGGACAATAAATCTTCTAATTTAACACATGGTGTTTTTAAGCTATTGACCGATTTTCCGGGCATAGAGTACGCATAACACAACACAACAAATATAAACTCATCACAACTTGTGCCATCCAAATCACAACGTTCACCACCATACATAAAATCAGATGAACATGTAACCTCAAAAAAGAATATAATTGAGCACTCTCGAAAACCTAAGAATGAATTTAACAAACACAATAATTTAATGAATGTTTTGTTTAATTATTATTTTTCAGTAGACCTAGTACATATCATTTTGCATTGTTAAACAAACATACGGTTGTCCTTCAAGAAAACCAAAGTTTATGACCACCATGAGGCAATGGAACTTGAGATCTATCCCTGACTCCACCCACGAAATCGTTGAAGCTTTCGGTGAGTGACTGGAACCTTTGCGTAGCCATCGTGGCCCCACAACGTGCGCCGTCTAGGAAAATTCTCGCCAAAAGTGTGCAACAAAATTCACACTATCAGAGCAATGGAATACAAATGTGGTTGCATGGTTAATATGGTGACTTTTAACATGTTGAATGTCATTAAACCTGTTCAAAGGAGAATTGGACCATTGTGCTGCCAATCAAATAGGATGTTTCCGACATATTTTAGTTAAATGATGGATTTAATAGCATTAAAGTACAATAAAATATATACGATATTTTTTAATTTGTTTATTTATGAAACTATACAAAATATGCATTAGTGATTGTAATGTATACAACAGTATATCTTTCAATATATTCGAGTTTCTGTCACGCACGTACCTTGGGCTACCCATGCTGATCAGTCTAGAAATCTCGTCCATTCCATGCATGTCGTCGTATGCGTTCATGTTGACGCGTATAAATGTGCACGCGTCCATTCCCGCGAACCCCTCATAATTGCACGTGCGCATCGCCCTAGCTCCTTCGCGCATGACGTCATCACACCTTACTGAATCTTGTTTGTAAACCGGGAGTAGGGCATTGGTGATGCACGCTTAAGAACCTTCCATGTATCGTTGACCCTAAAATGTAATTTAGTATACATTTAAGGTAAATGTGTGATTCGAAATAATCATGGTGGTACTTATTCTGTTGTAATAACACGACACATATTATATCAGTTGATTTGACATGCAACTTATTAGCCTGTTTAAATTAAATTTTAAATTGTAATGTGATTTTTTAAACCATCCTTTTTAGTTTTTTACCAGATTTTAAAATTGATGAAAATATTGCAAAATACTGTTATTTGTCTCTGTAACATATTAAGTAATCCATTATTTATTTTCATATATTTACATGCAAACAAACACTGACCTAACAATGACATACTCAATAATGTTTTCATGTGTATTAAGAAACAGAGACGAAGATAACAAATGAACCTAGTTAATTTAGAAAACATGCACTCGTTTTTTAAGTTCGATCTAATATGTATGTCACCATCTGCGTTTCATGTCGGAACTCTTCCAATGATGAATTATTGATCACGAACATGTCTGGCTTAGGCATTTTGCTCTTAAATTGTCTGCAATACCTCATTATTAACATGCAACAAGTGTGATACGCCATTAATCATGTGTACACGCATGAAATGTTCTACTGTCAGATTCTAAATTTGTTATTTTTGGTGCATTCCAACAATGTGATTATGTTCATTTCAGGCTAGTTGAATTGGGGAAAATTAGCAAGAAATGAAAACATATAAAATATGCATATTATCAGAATAAAATATTTTTTACTAGAAATAAAATTGATACTTTATAGTGGAAACATTAATCGATTACAAAATTGTTTCTCCATCTTTGAAGCGGCCTTGGCCCGCTTATTTTGTGAAAAAAAATGAGTCGCATATTGTTCAAATTTGAGAAAAAAGTGAGTCGCGAACTGTTCAAACTTGCGAAAAATTGTCACAATGTTTTTTTTAAATTGCAAAAATTTGAGTCGCGAACTTCTTTTTATTGTAATAAATTGAGTCGCGAACTTTTAAAATTTGTGAAAAACGGCTTTACTCTAATAAGGAAACAAAACCTCGATTAAGTGAGACTTGCTTGATCTGTGAAGCGACTGTGTATCTCGTCACCCTTAGCACAGAGATGGTGGCCAATCTTGAGTGCGTAGCCCTCGCTCCCACATCGGAATCTTCGTTTCAGGCACTGATAGAACCCGCAGTCGCCACGTGCTGCCATCTGTAGGCATTCCTATGTCACCCCTAGAACAGCATAACAAATCAAATTATAAATTGGGAAAGATCTATGATCACACAAATACAGGTTGCTGCTCACAATTATTAATAAATCTAGAAAATACCGTAAATAAGGCTATAAGTCCTGTCTATGCATTGTCCATTTAATACTAGTATTTGCTCACTTTATAAAATATCAAAAGATGTTCACATATTTTGTGATAATCAACCTAGAGGAACAGACGAGGGGCATTAAAAAGGGGCAGGTCGCAGCACCATCTATCACTCAAGATCAGTTCTTATGTAAATATAGGATTAATGAAACTCCAGAAACATTATCAGGAGAGCCATTGTTGTACACATGTTTGTTAGTGCTTTTTACCTTAGACACTTATTTAAATTGTTTACATAATACTCCAACAATTTACCAAGCATATCTTATTTTCGAACCATTCTTTTACAGTTAGTACACTATGAATATATTTATCGCAAATAACATTATTCAACGACGAAACAATACTCGAAAAGGTTAATTTAATTGTTAATCTATGCCGCAGTAGGAATGTATTTAATACATTTTACATATATATCAAAATATAACTTCATATATTGAAATATTGCTGCATAAAACTTAAGTCAATTAAGTCAACCATACCTTCTCGCGCCTTTACCAGGGGTTCCTCCAAAAAACCCATGCATTGGTTCCCAGAGAACAACAGAGAACAATCAGTGCGGTAACTTTCATAGTGTCAAAATAAGTTTGTATCAACGTTCGATTAAGCTTTTAAATAAAAATGTTACAAATGAACAGTTTGACTAACGTTCATGTATATGACCAACATGACAACCAATCAGAATAATGCTTGTTAACTGATAAATATTATCGGTTCAATGAAAACCGCAAATATGAAGACAATAGGATAATANGATTTTAAGGTGAAACATTACATGTACATACTCTTCATCAATGATTTTGGTCAGGACACTGAGCTCCAATTAACAATATACTGTTCGACAGGAGTGTAGTACCTGGATACCTAATGAGGTTGTCAAAGTAATGTTCACTATACGAATATAATTGTTTGATATGTGTTGTTGTCTTTTAAGTAAGGTCTTTTTGTTATTCATATGTAAAGTAAGATGTGTACTGCGAAGTTGTTCTTATATACTTAAATATTATCGAAAAGTTGTTTTAACAGCAGATACAACTCCATAAATCTGTGTGACGTTATTTATAATCAATAGTCAATGTTTATATACACATACGTGTATCACAGCATATGCAATTGTGCGATAAAACCAAACATCATAAATATTTACTTCGTACGATAGCATAATGTCTTACTTTTAAGGTTATCCGGCATGTACATGAGTTTAGAGCGACCCATATTCTTTACTGATATTTCGTTTTTATCAGACAGGCACAGCTAAAATGGACAATGCATCTTCTAATTTTACGCATGGTGTTTTTAAGCTATTGACCGATTTTCCGGGCATAGAGTACGCATAACACAACACAACAAATATAAACTCATCACAACTTGTGCCATCCAAATCACAACGTTCACCATCCTACATAAAATCAGATGAACATGTAACCTCAAAAAATAATATAAGTGAGCACTCTCGAAAACCTAAAAATGAATTTAACAAACACAATAACTTAATGAATATTTTGTTTAATTATTATTTTTCAGTAGTACCTAGTACATATCATTTTGCATTGTTAAACAAACATACGGTTGTCCTTCAAGAAAACCAAAGTTTATGACCACCATGAGGCAATGGAACTTGAGATACTATCCCTGACTCCACCCACGAAATCGTTGAAGCTTCCGGTGAGTGACTGGAACCTTTGCGTAGCCATCGTGGCCCCACAACGTGCGCCGTCTAGGAAAATTCTCGCCAAAAGTCTGCAACAAAATTCACACTATCAGAGCAATTGTATACAAATGTGGTTGCATGGTTAATATGGTGACTTTAAACATGTTGAATGTCATTAAACCTGTTCAAAGGAGAATTGGACCATTGTGCTGCCAATCAAATTGGATGTTTCCGACATATTTTAGTTAAATGATGGATATAAATAGCATTAAAGTACAATAAAATATATACGATATTTTTTAATTTGTTTATTTATGAAACTATACAAAATATGCATTAGTGATTGTAATGTATACAACAGTATATCTTTCAATATATTCGAGTTTCTGTCACGCACGTACCTTGGGCTACCCATGCTGATCAGTCTAGAAATCTCGTCCATTCCATGCATGTCGTCGTATGCGTTCATGTTGACGCGTATAAATGTGCACGCGTCCATTCCCGCGAACCCCTCATAACTGCACGTGCGCATCGCCCTAGCTCCTTCGCGCATGACGTCATCACACCTTACTGAATCTTGTTTGTAAACCGGGAGTAGGGCATTGGTGATGCACGCTTAAGAACCTTCCATGTATCGTTGACCCTAAAATGTGATTTAGTATACATTAAAGGTAAATGTGTGATTCGAAATAATCATGGTGGTACTTTTTCTGTTGTAATAACACGACACGTATTATATCAGTTGATTTTAAATGCAACTTATTAGCCTGTTTAAGTTAAATTTTAATTTGTAATGTGTTTCTTTAAGCCATCCTTTTTAGTTTTTTACCAGATTTTAAAATTGATGAAAATATTGCAAAATACTGTTATTTGTCTCTGTAACATATTAAGTAATCCATTATTTATTTTTTATTTATTTACATGCAAACAAACACTGACCTAACAATGACATACACAATAATGTTTTCATGTGTATGAAGAAACAGAGACGAAGATAACAAATGAACCTAGTTAATTTAGAATACATGCACTCGTTTTTTAAGTTCGATCTTATATTTATGTCACCATCTGCGTTTCAACTCTTCCAATGATGAATTATTGATCACGAACATGTCTGCCTTAGGCATTTTGCTCTTAAATTCTCTGCAATACCTCATTATTAACATGCAACAAGTGTGATGCGCCATTAATCATGTGTACACGCATGAAATGTCTACTGTCAGATTCTAAATTTGTTATTTTTGGTGCATTCCAACAATGTGATTATGTTCATTTCAGGCTAATTGAATTGGGGAAAATTAGCAAGAAATGAAAACATATAAAATATGCATATTATCAGAATAAAATATTTTTTACTAGAAATAAAATTGATACTTTATAGTGGAAACATTAATCGATTACAAAACTTTTCTCTCCATCTTTGAAGCGGCCTTGGCCCGCTTATTTTGTGAAAAAAAATGAGTCGCATATTGTTCAAATTTGTGAAAAAAGTGAGTCGCGAACTGTTCAAACTTGTGAAAAAATGTCGCAATGTTTTTTAAATTGCAAAAATTTGATTCGCGAACTTCTTTTTATTGTGATAAATTGAGTCGCGAACTTCAAAAATTTGTGAAAAACGGCTTTACTCTAAGAAGGAAACAAAACCTGGATTAAGTGAGACTTGCTTGATCTGTGAAGCGACTGTGTATCTCGTCACCCTTAGCACAGAGATGGTGGCCAATCTTGAGTGCGTTGCCCTCGCTCCCACATTGGAATCTTCGTTCCAGGCACTGATAGAACGCGCGGTCGCCACGTGCTGCCATCTGTAGGCATTCCTCTGTCACCCCTAGAACAGCATAACAAATCAAATTATAAATTGGGAAAGATCTATGATCACAAAAATACAGGTTGCTGCTCACAAGGGGCAGGGTAAAATATGAAAACATGCTAGTGACATTATACAATTATTTAATAAATCTAGAAAATACCGTAAATAAGGCTATAAGTCCTGTCTATGCATTTGCCATTTAATACTAGTATTTGCTCACTTTATAACATATCAAAAGATTTGACATATTTTGTCATGATCAACCTTGAGGAACAGACGAGGTGCATTAAAAAGGGACAGGTCGCAGCAACATGCTATGTCACTCAATATCAGTTCTTAGGTAAATATAGGAATATTGAAACTTAAGAAACATTATCAGGATATCCATTGTTGTACACATGTTTGTTCGTGCTTTGTATCTTAGACACTTATTTAAATTGTGTACATAATACTCCAACAATTTACATAGAATATCTTATTTTCGAACCATTCTTTTACAGTTGGTACAAAATGAATATATGTATCACAGATAACATTCGTCAACGAAGATACAATACTCGAAAAAGTTAATTTATTTTTTAATCTATCCCGCAGTAGAAATGTATTTAATAGATTTGAACACATATATCAAAATATAACTTCATATATTGAAATATTGCCGAATAAAAAACTCAGATCAATTAAGTCAACCATACCTTCTCGCGCCTTAACCCAGGGGTTCCTCCAAAAACTCCATGCATTGGTTCCTAGAGAACAACAGAGAACAATCAGTGCGGTAACTTTCAAAGTGTCAAAAAAGTTTTTATCAACGTTCGATTAAGCTTTTAAATAAATATGGTACAAATGAAAAGTTTGACTAACGTTCATTTATATGACCAAAATGTCAACCAATCAGAATAATGCTTGTTAACTGATAAATATAATCGGTTCAATGATAACCGCAAATATAAAGACAATGCAAAACCTTTGTTACATAACCCCTAGTTCGCACATATGACTTTTATTGTATACTCTTCTACAAAGTGATTAGGGTCTTCTTAAGCTATCTGTTATTCAAGGTTCAAGTGGGTTTTATAAAAATGTATATTTTAGTATTACTTATACTTATATTATGTTAAGAGATATCCGCATTTTCACATCGAGGCGAACGAGAAATAATGTATATATACCCATACAATGCATACTGCAAACTGTCCTACAGTCACATATACAGATTATGTTATGCAGTACTTTGTAAAATGAACTCCGTTTAATATGTTTTATGTGTTGTAGTGGACCATACACTTTAATTATCGTGTATTTTTTTTAATTATACAAGTCAATTTTGATGGTGTAAATAAACAATTATTTGGTGAGTATAAACTTTATTTATATAATGATTAATCTAAATAGGACCCTTTGATTTGCAATCTGGCTTACATCTTGTGACATTCCAGAGCGATACACTGCATTGGCGGTTGCTTGAAGTCACGCCCGGTATCATCTTGTATCAACACTAAGCATTCCCAAACAATTGCGATTACGTAGGTGTCAACTTTATATCACTTTGTTAACAGATAGAAGGGTTTTATCCGATTATTTAGTACGTGCTAACATAATCTTGCGTTTGTGTTTCAATTTTTAGACAAGCGATTTGAGTTAAAAAGCCAATCTGATAGACCTTTCATATATAAAGCAAACTTACTGTACATGTGTCTGACGTGTTATTATTTGTTTAGATCGCAATTCGTATAATATATTATAATCGAGAATTAATAACACTGGACTTCGCTTCATATTAAGATGAAGTTGCTTAGCGTTACAAGGTCACGTCTTATTATGAATATAAATACATTGTACAACCCTAAAGCCCAATAATGTTCATGATAAAGTGAACCTATTTCGTTTTCTTTGAACCGAAGTCCGCGTACATGAATGCCTTGTGTGGTACTCACGCTATTGCCATAATTTAATTTCCAACATCTTCAATAACAAGGCCGTCAAACGCTAATGCAGCCACATCTTGTTATCTACAAACGTTTTCAAATAACTGCCGATACCTACGTGCACGACAACACTAATTATTACTTAATGACGTGAACGGTGGTAACAACACAGAGAGCCTTTATTCATCAATAAGATTACGGTACTGCTTCACAAGACCGATCATTATATACGGTTTAGACTTTCGTAACACGGATAACATCCTTTCAAATGCTTAAAAGCTCCGTGGGACACGTTTTCATTTTAACAGAGACTATACAAGTGAGATTGTAAACGCACGCAAGCAAATATAGTCACAGTACAAACGCCTACGCCAAGAACATCCAAAACAGCAATGTGAGTATTGTATACCCAGCCAAAATTATTTAAGATTGACGCGTTGCCGCCAATGCCTTCTAAAACTAAGATTCCATCATGCAAGGCAGCCGTGTAACCAGTAACACACTTTTGTTTACAAACACACAGTGTGCCCCGGCAAGCAATGACCACAAATTCTATACACAGTCAGCAATTGCGCGAGTTATTCGTGCACAGTCTAACAACTCAAGCACTGGCGTGTCGCACGATCGTAGAAAACACACTGCATCCCCTATACTTCAGCGCAGAACGTCGCGAAACAAACACTCGCCATTGCCTTCCCGGAAGAGGAATCCTCGCCCATATGCACCTAGTAGGGAACCCCCAAACCGCAAGCCGGAAAAGGCCCAACAGCTTGCTTCATCGCAGCCTTCACCGACGATATAGCGTCCTTGGGACACATCTGGTTCCACAAACACATCTTACCCGGGTAGCGCTCACTAGGCTTCCGGGGAAAGCCATTGTGCCTCTTACCTGAAAAACAGTAACATAAAATAAGGTCGTTTTAACGTTAGTGTCCTGAACAAATACTGTTTATACCTGAATTTCAAAATTGTATTTACAATTATAATTTATGTTGTGTCTGTGAAACCCATGCTGACGAAACGGACATTCTGGACACCCCAAAACATTACATTTTTTATTACAACTTTCCTTAAGAATATAAGAGATCATCCGGAGGCATTTGCGTTTATGTAAAGGAAAGTATTTCCCCTCGTGTAAATGCTGTACCAAAGTCCACAGATTGTGTTTTATGGTTAAATTTGATAATAATATAACTTGCTTTGAACAAGATCTAATACTAGGATCGATTTACATACCCCCTAAAACTCGCGTTTTTACTATGCCGATGATTTAAGCATACTTGAGGACGAACTATCCTCATAATAAGGACCACATTTTAACATAATAAACACAGTCAGCATTTAAATATAAACATAAATTTAAACATATTGTAATTTTACATTTTAAGGACCACAATGGAAATAAGGGATATTGCTCTTTTTTGTGTAATCCTTGGCGTTAGTTTGCATGCCATAGTGCATTCAATGCATGTACTTTTCAATTATGATTGTTTTTTTACTTCATATTGTTTTATGTACATGTTGTTTTAATGCATTATGTGTATGTATGCTTTCTCCGAAATAAATCTATCTATCTATCTAATGCAACAACAACAAATATGTCTTTCTATCTGGAGATGCGAATAGCAGAAGACACTAATAGCAGAGACACTTCAAGACTTCATCCTTCCCAATCACTACACTAATTAACTTCTCGGAATACATATCGAGCTCCAAAATGACCTCTAAATGAATACTTAACTCGAAAGCATCTAACACGAAAAAACTCTGTAGACAAACGTACTTACACTCATTGTTTCTCGCTACTGGATATGTGTAAAAACAATAATATCTTTATCATGAATGGGAAATTATTTAAGGATGAAACAACTGGTGCTTTCACATTCAGGGACACATCAGTCATTGATTATGTGTTTTAAAGAAGCCAAAAGCTTCGATTTCCTCACGGAATTGGTAATTACAGAAACTGACCCTGTATTCACAGATGGTCCCAACGTAATTGCAAGAATCATTCATTATCATGATGTTGACTTGCTATTGTAAATTGCGATAACTGGTTATGACTATGTTTATGATGTCTAACATATTAAACAAGACTTATATTATTGATTGTTTAATCGTTTATATCATGATGGTGATTTATCACTATAAAGGACTTTGATTATGTTGATGATGCCTAAGATTACGAAGTACTTAGTACGTAAAAGGGGAAAATGTTCATACATCAGTGATATCACTTATGTGATAAAAAGCTGATATCAGTATGTTATGTAGTCACATCTAGTCCTTCATTTAGTCTACCCGAAACCTTTCCAAAACAAAGCAAACTACAGAAGGATATAACAATGAAGCTGTTGGTGTTGCTGTTTGGTGCAGTGTGCGTCGGGCATGCTTTTGCTGTCCCTTCCTGGCTTAGCTTTAGAGACAATGACAAGACGAATGTTCCTATTGCTGCCAATCAGGGGAAAATTAATTAAAGTCAAGCATTCATTTTCAAATATAAATTTTGCAAGCGTTTCAGCGTGTTTTATCAATATTTATCGACCAAATGCATATGGAAGTGATAATTACTATATTAATTATATTACTATATTGCGATGTGATAACAATTAACCATTGACTATTTTATTTTATTTAACTTACACACGCGTCTTTTTTAATATTTTAGACCAAAAGCACATGTGTTAATGCTAAATAACATAACTGAAACAAAAGGAGAGTCGAGTGTTGTTGTTTTTTTAAAGAAGAACAAATTTATTGTGAATTGATAAAAATGTAGCGATTGCCGTTATTGTATGCAGCGTTTCTACGTCAGTACACTTCATTAAAAATGTGAATTGTATTGGTTATAGTGTTATAGACAATAGATTTTTAACTCTAAAATCCTAGATTGTCGACATATATTACCGAGATATCGCATGTGTTTTATTTGGTTTTGTTTACAAAGGAAAATCTCAAAATGGGCCCACAAGTTTTTTCCAGAGAGGGAAATGTATTTATCAGCATGAATTCTTGTTTTGTAATCACAGTTGAAATTTACGAGTACTCGTATCATTCACAATGTTAAGTATGATTATCTAAAAGTATACTTATTTAATTAATTAATTTGTATCTTTTAAACTTTTGATAACCAAGGTATAATTTGATGAACATGGCAAGATAACACAAATCACAGCCAAAGATTTGTTTAAGGAGAAGTTAAGCAAGCGTGTCAATTTATGACTTTATTCTGCTCTGAGCCTTAGCATTACTGAAAATGACTGCAATCCTTTTTTGTGGTTTATTATTTTAATTTCAATAAGGTAAAACGCGTTAACTTATATAAGTCAACTTAAAAATTTATTTTCTAACATTTCACTATTTAGAGAAAAGAATCGTATGTATTACAATGTGTGAAACCAAATGACAATTATAGCTATCACTGACAAGAATTGATAATCCCGCAAACAAATACTTGGATCCTTTAAAATCAACTCTGATTTTTGAATTTGGTCTTCAAGTATGACCTTCAAGGTAGTAAAGTGGTTAAAGTGCGCAAAAAACCGACTCGAATGTTTTGACAAAGTTGTACAGCGGCCAAGTCATATTTAAAACAAAAAAGGAACAATGAAGGTAACCAGTCGGTTCTGTTGCTCAACACACCGATTCATATAGGTAATTATGTTAACCGAATCGTCACTAAGTAGTCATGGTATCGAGCGGACAAGACCTATTTTGACAAGATAGTACTTGTTTACCTTAATAACATTGACTATGAAGATAGCCACGTGGTAATTGTGTGTTAAAAAAAAACAACGACGTCTATAGATGAACATTAATTTTCAACCGCGGTTTTTGATCGCGTATTGCAAGATCCAGTTTAAAAGAGGATAAAACCTTTTTGAACAATGAAGTCCTGTATTTAAATCTTTGACCTTTCAGATAGCTTCGTGGTTTTGCGCATGACACACCGTACACACCGTATCATATAGGTGAACATGTTGCTTTCGATTAATATTAATATCTTTAATGCGTGGTCAAGTTATATGGCGGATATTCCCTTTTTAGACACTGAAGTGCTGTATTTTGATCTTTGACCTCCAAAATTGACCTTGGCATTGAACGTAGCTACATGGTTTTGCGTAAGACAGACCGTCTGATACAGATAAGAATGTGTGTACAATTATTTTTTAAACAAATCCTTAAATACATGGTCACATTATGAAGTTGAAAATTCTTATTTTGACAACAAAGTGCAGTCTTGTGGCAATTTACAACAACGTGTAGTCTTTTGGCGGTTGACACAAAAGATTGAAACTGACGTTAAACTAAGACACGTGATTCATTACACGACAAACCGTATCATTATGTACATATAAATTTGAACGTTATTTTCGATCAAAAATTATCATTCAATGGTCTGTGAGTGACAAGCAAATATTTAAATGCTGGTACATTTATAATACGTACAGTTTAATTCAATTGCAACGATCATAAAACTCACTAGCGATGCCATAAACAATTAAGAGAAAATAACCATCCATGTCTGCCGCAAATGAAAACATGTGCAAATAAAAAGTAATTAACGAATGCAATATTAGACTCGAGGAAAATCTACTTTAAATATAATGTGGTCAATGTCATCAACCTTTCGTTTTTTCTTGATGTCTTGTACTGCCTGCTAAACAACTAAATACGATCAAAGTAAAACTTGAGCTGCACCAGCAGGAGAGAAACCTAACGTTATGAACAGGTCCATATGTGTATGGCGAGGACCCATTTGCCAAACATTGAATATAAATATAAAGAAGTGAATTGAGACACACACAAAAAAATGTACAAGAGAGGGCACACACGCGCATGACAAACATACAAACATGAATAAATCTGGGGTGGTCAGAGCCTTGGATCGGTAAATGCAAAGCACTGGGGGATTTAAACCGGTTTTATGGAGCCCCAAACATCACACGTATCACAGAGCTATTTACTTAAACGGAAGATATGAAAAATCTATTTAGTTGCGTTTTATAAGAATATGCGCCCCAATAAAGGACACTTGTTCCACATTTCCACATTAAATTACCTGTATACTCATGTTTATGGTACTTTTACAAAGCAGTGTTCAAACGTTTTACAAAAATGGTTATCCTGGTCAAAAAATTGAATGCAATTCGAACCCAATTCATCATGATATTATTATCCAAATTCAGTGTTGAAACTACGATACCTATAATACATGACACACTATATAGTGTTATATTTTTATCCTACAGCTAAATGATTTTATAGAACATAATAGGACCTATAAAGAAAACATAAGGTTTTCTCCATATATATTTTTAGATAAGGTTTATCCCAGAGATATTTTTAGAACATGTACATAGGGACTACTGTTTTTGGCCTTTCAACCCTGTTTAAAGGTCAAATGCACTTAAAACTAGTAGATGATTTAACTTGAAATAGACAAAAATGGATCCAATGGGGGATTGAACTAGGGTCTTTCGCGTGGTAGCCTGACACTCTAACCACGAGGCTAAAGTACTCGACCGATTGCGTAACTGTTTGAATACGAAAGACCATATTTTACTACACCGCTGACGAAATCACTTGATTGCGTCATTCAGTCATTGGGTACGCAGTCGTTTAACGAGTGTGTTAGTTCTGGCTTCCATAACTTTAAATGTCGCTTTTTTATATTTTTTTACTGGCGCGACTTTATCTGTCAAGACTGTATAAACTGTACGCTGAAGTTTCTTTAGCTACGAGTGTGTGTGTGTTTAAGATGGATTATTATAATATTATGAATGTGAATTACAGTGCTGTGATATAAAACTGGAATGAAACTGGTGAGCAGGGTAACAGATTAGGTTCGTTTTATCGTTTTTACGATATGTATTTGATAGAAAACAAATTGAAATTAAAAATCAATCGTACAGAAAACGATTATAAAATGGAAAACTAATTGAAATCGATTCTTCGTCGTTTAAGTTTTTCCGCCGTACCGCGTTTAATTATGATTAGTGTATCGTTACCTTCATTGCGGTCGTAATATTTTCAGTTAGTTTATATAGACACCGTTTTGGGCCGGTGTCACTATAAAAAGTGACTTCCGCAGTAATAAGTTTGAGAAAATGTTTTCTGTTAAACGAGGACGGGTTAGGAAACTTTCATAAACGGCGTGCGCGCCCAATATTTTACAATTCGAAACGAGTCCCAAACTGTCGGGAAATGACATTGGGAAGACTATACTATCAGATTTAATAGCGCAGGTGGTTACAAATTCTGATATATTCGGCTCAAAACACCGCTCCGACTCCGTGTCTCAAAAACTAATAACATCGTGATTTCCACTGGCTTGTCATTGATGGAGAGGGTTTTGCAATGTGAGTTTGCTCTGAGACTGAAAGGCAGGAGTGTAGAAACTGGTTGAAAGAAATGACTCCATCATCTATTATAGCCCCGTCACACCGGACTGGCGTCCTTACGGCGACCTAAGACGGTGTTTCTGGAAATTTCTGATTGTCGTAGTAAGGACGCCAATGACTTTTTCTGTAAAAATGCTGTGTTTCGCCTTCCCGTAACTTAATACGTCCCTCGCGACCTTACCGCGTTCTTACGGCGACCAAACGGCGTCCTTGGCGTTCTTACTGCGTTCTTATTGCGACCATGGCGTCCCCGCAGCGGCGACCACACGGCGACATACCTTGCAGTCAATGATCATCTTCTGTGGGTTTGAGCGGCGACCACACGACGTCCATGGCGACCTTACAGCGACTCTACCACGTCCCTACTACGACTATTGCGTCTCTACGGCGTCCCTACGACGTCCTTAACAGAACGCCGTAAGAACGCCGGACTTCGGCGACCACTTTGAACATGTTCAAAGTGGTCGCCGTGGGCTCGCGTCCTGATCAATTTTCGGCGTCCTCACTGCGACCTCTTGCGTCCTTACTGCGTCTCTCCGGCGTCTATGGCGTCCTCACTGCGACCTGGGTCGCCGTAAGGACGCAGTAAGGACGCCAGTCCGGTGTGACGGGGGTATTAGTCAATATACAATTAATACTTTTATTTACAAATAGCCATATTCACTGTGAATTTTTAATGACTTAATTGGAATAAGAATTGCTGAGAATTATCAATATCCAAAAATGAAGCGCTAATCTGATCCAGAAATATGTGTACGTTTTGATCAAATTGTTAAAAAAAACTAATTGACAAATAGTTTTGAAAAAAAACTAATTGTTGCAAAAAGCTTGCAGTAAAAACTAATTGACCCAAAATCTTATCTGTTGCCCTGAGTGAGACTGCATTTTCGATATCGTTAAATTGTCGAATGTACTCGAATAACTCAGTCTCAATGTTTTGTTGAACAATTTATGGATTAGATTTAAGAAAAGGGTCAGTGAATTGTTTTTAACTTTTCGAAGGAAATCGATGTTGAATTAAAAGGGTAATTTCTTTGATGAATAAGTCGTTTATTTGTCAGTTGATCAAAGAATGTCTATCCACAAAGAATTGCCTGCTTACATCCAGTGTTTTAAAATGGAAAAGATGAATGGCGATGAAGAAATGTGTCAAGAATTTTAACTCGTCATGGAAGCAAATTATACTGAACGAAAATAAACATGGTTATTACACAACTTCGGTGATAACAACAATAACCAGTAGATGTTTTACTTTTTTTATGTCAGTATTAAAAGTAAGAAGTTTGTAAAAAGAAGAGTTGTTTATAAACTGAAATTAACAATATCGGCGGGGATAAATGCTGAATCATGCTTCACGTAGGTGTCTTCACATTTTGTAAATTTCAAAATGGCAGCCATTTGTGTTTTTTGTATTTTACAGTTGTACAACACGAATTGTAGTTATAACAAAACCGTTTGTGTTTTACTTGAGAGTGTAACATTTGAAACGCTGTTTAAATTTGAATTGAGGCGTATAGCGATATTTTTTCTCGTTACTCTTCTTTGCGTGGAATTCTTAAGGACTATTTCGAGTTCCGTAAAGGGGAAAGATCGCAATTAATATTACTACGCAATGTAAGAAACAATTAATTTTGTGTTTTTGCTTTTATTTTATCAATTAAATACTGCTATTTCGATTGCAGCAGGCATAAATTATATTTTAAAAAAAAAGTAGGATAAATAGAATACTATGTTAGTGTGATTGTGTACTTAAATTTATCCCACTCGTCTCAGAAAGGCTTACAAGGCTCGGCAAGCCTCGCCATGTTAACCTTTCTTCACTCGTGGGATAAATTTAAGGACACAATCACACTAACCTAGTATTCTCTATATTCATGATGACAAAATGTGTAGACAATGAGTAAGCTTTCAAAATCAGAATCCAATTATAAATCGACATTCAGCTCCTTATTTTGAAAGAAATACTAAGAAATAGTTTAAAACAAGATTTACTTTTCCAATACACCAATCTCATTCTTGTGTGTGCGACAGTTCATAGACTTTCTCATTCATCTCTCATACATGTTGCGAAAAAAAGTGCTAACAACAATTCGATAGTGAAACGAACCAATGAAATTGTCATGAAAAGTAATAAATATATACTGTAGACATAGTTTTCCTATCTGATAAAAATAAAACCCATTTACAGTAATCTCAAAGTCATAATTGTGTGGTTTTGAACGACAATGACAATTATTGTACTAATTTTGCATAATTCTGTCATATATATAATACTTAATTTATTTCTTTTTGTCTTGTATTTAAAGTACCTGCTATTGAATTTGCAAAGTGCCTGCAACAAGCCCGATGGGGGCGCTGCGAATTCTACGATTGCTTGGAGCGAAGATTCCCAAGAGGTGCACGTGGATACACGAGGAAAATTAGCAAACACTTCTGCTCTAAGATCAATGCCAACTATGACACGTTTGACGAATGTGTAAGTTTCTACATACAAGATCATGAAATTTTAGCATCATTTAAAAACTATAAACATCACATAGGGACGTTCCATAACAAGTCATTACAGAAACAACTACTGCGTTGTATTTAAATAAGTATACATTGAAAATAATATAAGGTATATATGTGAAATTACTTAATCCATTGCAAGAAAAAAACATAAATTAGACCAGCCAGCCTATGTTGGTTTTTGTTTTGTTTTGTATAAGACATTTAAGTTCATAGAGTAAATAATGCAACTCTATCCATGATTACAAAGTAGCAACTGGGCCCTTGGTTCTAGTGCAGGGTAAGCTGTGGTTGAACCGAACCAGTATTTGCCTGGTCGGTCACATGAAACAAATTTACGAGTCATCTTTCACCTCATGCATGGACATCAAAATCGCTGGCATCAACGCTATTCTGAACTGCAATAAAGGTAGAATGCCATATATTCTTCATCAAATATAAAAAGAGTACCATTTACATTACGAAAAAGACCAAAACCGATTAACCATTTGACATGCATGATTATTTTACCAAACACTATTTCTTGTATACGTTCCTACCTATACCGAAAAGTCCATGAACACATGTATGGAAGTGAAGTTGATTTAAATCAATAAAGTTATTAAGCACTAGGATGCAGGAATAATCAAACATTATAGAGTCAATATGCTTGTTAACTACCATTAGTCTTTTATTTAAGCAAATGACCACTTGTCTATACAATACGTAAAGAACGAAATTAAACATAAACATATGATTGAAGCTCTCATCAGCTTTGGTTCTGTCAGTGCCAAGCATTTGGGCGGTGGCATAAATCGGTATTATTACTATTTCACAATAAAAAAAAAAGGTTACATGTACATTTAACAACCTAGTAATTAAATTGAATAAGTAATTACATTACAGACATAAATACACCACATGATATAAACCCAATGCATACAAAGCTCCAAACACTTTATTTGGTAATAATGTAATCAACTTCAGTTAGGATAAAATACCTTTAATATTTGAAGTCAAATTGTATTATAGGTGAAGTGGAAGGCATGGATTTCTGCAACTTCTTGGATACAAACGGCGATGCCTACAGCCAACTCATGGGAATGGAAGAAGCGCGACTTCTCATCGGCCTGCGTGACACAAGGTACGTGTGGATTGTTTTCTATTCCAATTGCTAACGGGTTTACTTCAATATATACACACCTTTTTGCGCTGATTTCACAATGAAAACATTTTTCATTTTTATTTGCAGTATTAACTTTAGCTAATTTTAGAAATTTGCAGTTTGAGTTTTCTATACGGTTTCTGGAAGTTTTTATAATCTCCAAATTTCACAAGTTGTTCTTGTATGATACGAATGCCAACTCAGTTGTTATCGTTTTTATAAGTAAATATATGTGTCAGTATGATATCAGATGCAAACCCAATTGTTATGTTCGGGTATGGCATTTGGGGTCAAGCCAGTTATTATCTGTTCTCCATTTAAGGGTATTATCAGGAATGAGGTTCGGTAACAACTCAGTTGTTATCACTTCCGATTTCTGGGAGTTCCAGAATGACACCTGGTAGTAGTGTAATCATTTCTCCATTTTAGGGTGTTCTCCAGCATTATATCGGGTGCCATATCCTGTGGTGTGGAAAGCCTGACGGAGACTACCAACTCCTTCTCAACCAGCTCCTTCGCAACCCACGTGAACGGCTTTTTCAACCGCATCTCCAGCTATATCTAGAACTGAGGACACAATGCTGATCACATTAATTGCTTCGATGACATCATAGAAATTAATAAATAATTGACAATTCGATAATTTTATGTTTAATTAATCAATATAATATCAATAAGCATGACCACATATAGATTTAATGTCAATAAGCAAACACAAAATTGCAAGAATGCAAACGACAAATTTCTCTTAAAATGAATTTTTGATTGTAGCACATTATTTTAAACACATGAATTGATTATGAGTAAACATAAATCACTTACACGTGAATAAAATCCAAAGATATGATGTGTTGTTTTTTTCAAATTCGTCCTATTTGGTTTTATTACGAACATAAATCTAACCAGAAATATTTCGCCATTGTCGGATTACTGATTGTTTTTTTGCGAATCTTTATGAACACTTACTTAAAATGATCCTCTACCAAATAATACTTTCAAACAAATGCTCATTCTGTTTCCTTTGCTAAATGTTTTTTTAATTTTTGCCCCATTGCAATTAAATGCCGCTTGATCTAAAATTATTATTTGTTTTACGGTTTTGTTAATTTGACATATTTGCTTAAGGTATTGGCCAATCTTAATGAAAATGAACACAAATGTCATTTACAGGGTCCTTTATCAAACATGTGCGCATGGGTCCGCTTTACTGCAAAAGATGGCTTTGAGAGCTAAAATAGAATATGTCTTGAAGCCATTTTCTTCTAATCATCAATTTAACACAAATGTTTAATTCACACCACAGGTGTTCTTGAAACCTGATGGGCTGACCATACATCCATTTGAATGGCATTGCAGATCTATCAGGTTAATATATGATTACCTTTGCATATGTTTTCATCATTCCATACAGTTAAATAGGAAATGTTTGTATTAAGTCACTGAACATTAAATATTAGTGAATTGTTACCTTGTTAACATTGACTTTTACCAACGTAGACTCTCAAATTTATTAATGAATTTTATATTCCATGTTGATGTTTAGCGCTATTTAAGAGAGATAATAAAAGTGCTAGAAGACGAAATTATACCAGTGTCTTTTCATAGTATATATGGGTTAAATATGTTATTTATCAGACAAGATAAGAGAAAACAACTTCATGTTTACGCCGTTGGTTTTTCAATTACAGAAATCAGATTCTGACAAGAACTTCCGTATGTATCAATATTGCCAGATTAATTTATTTCCCCGGTGATATTATTACTTGGCATTGAAACATTTGTTGAACTCTAACTCTGTCAACAATATAAGGCGATGAGGTGTAAGTGCGTGTTGATGAGTATATATCCGACGTCGGCCTTGACTTGATTCGCGTAAAAGGGATTACGAATGGTGCTTTGTTGATACAATAGAAGCGCTGTTGTTGCTATTCGATTAACTCAAAGAAAACTCAACGCAATGCGCTTCTTTTGCGCCATTATATTCAATGCATACTGAAAAAAATGTCATGCGATTAGAAGCTGATCTCTGTAAAATTGTCATGCAAGCAGGTCAGCAGAACATTAAAAGCCTTAATGTTGAATGTATTTATACCAAACAATTGTATGCGTTTTGTTTAGATATTCAACAATACTTTCCTTTGCGTAGATAAAAGGCAATTGTGTTGCTCGCACTTTGCTGAATAACAAACATTATCTTAGTAGATTTTGTAACGAAAAATCGATCAAAAAATCAAGAATATTATAAAAAAATATGTCGTCATGCATATTATGAATTGTATTTGCAAAAAATAAGCAGTTTATTCATTTAATGTATCCAGTATTAAAACATTCTTCATTTGCATTGTACATGTTTGGTAAACCACAAAATGGTNAATAGTGCCAGATAAATTAATTTTCTCGTTGAGATTTTTACTTGGCATTGAAACATTTGTTGAGCTCTAACTCTGTCAACAATATAAAGGCGATGAAGTGTTAGTGCATGTTGATGAGTACATATTCGATGTTGGCCTTGACCGAAATCACGTGAAAAGGATTATGAATGGTGTTTGTTAATACAATAGAAGTTTTGTTGGTGCTATTCCATTAGCTCAACGAAAACAATTAGAATCAATGCATATTGAAACAAAAATTCATGCGAGTAATACCTGATCTCTGTACAGTTCGCTGACAGTACGTCAGCAGAACATTAACAGCCTTTAAGTTTAACGTTTTTATCCTAAACAACTGTATGTGTTTTGTTTATTATATAATAAATATTCACTAGTTCTTTACTTTATTGTAAACGTCCATTGTGTAGCTCGCACTTTGATGAAAATCAAACATTATCTTCGTCAATTGTGTAACGAACATCGAACAAAACAGAAAGAATATTATAAAATATGTTGTTATGCATATTTGGTTTTGTATTTGCAAACATAAAGGAGTTTATTCATTTAATGTATCCGCTATTAAGACATACTTCATTTGCACTTTACTAATTTGTTAAACCACAAAATGGTTGCATGAAATCAAAATGTTGTTACAGCAATATATATTACAAATGTTCAAACACCTGGGCTAAAGATGTCCTTTGCAACACAAAGCATATTCCCATGTGTAAAAGTTGGTGGCACATTCAGTGCTACCTACTGACATAGAAGTAATGAAACAGATTGGTAGAGAATACCTCCATCCATCATTTCCATAATGAGCAATATTGTAATTCACGGAGAAGGTTGTTAGGTATTAACAAAGATATTTTACGTTTGAAATTTTCCGTGCAAGTAACCCAGTAACATTAAATGACCTGTTCGTACGTACTTTGATATTCCATTGTTATAAAATCTATAATTGCTGTGTTATCCTAAAAAAATATTACTGTGGTCTACCCTTAAAAGTCCATGTTAGCCATAAAGGAAAAATGAATCTCCAGAAACATGATCAGTGGATAAATGTATGTTAAGCTCGGGTAGTCTTTTATTTAAGGCAAGTAACCGAAACTAAACGTAAATAAATAAAGGACGGACACATAANGTTTCATAGTTTATATTGGTTAAATTTGTAATATATCAGACAAGTTAAGAGAAAACAACTTTTTGTTGACGCCGTCGGTTTTTCAATGACAGAAATCCCATTCTGACAAGAACTTTCCTATGTATCAATAGTGCCAGATAAATTAATTTTCTCGTTGAGATTTTTAAATCTTTATGGATATAGTTAAGTTATTAATATATATGCCCTTGTGTTCACTGGGTTGCTTTATATCATGCTAATTATGAAATGTTCATAAGTAATTCTCACGGTCATTAAATTGTTTCCTAATGTAAGAATGTGTTTCATTCATTCAAGTATTAACCAGCAAATGGTAGCAAATATTAAAACATTCTTTACCTAGTGTCTTTTCATCTTCACAGGTGATCTCTTTTGGTTGGCAGATAAATGCAATATTCAATCACCCGATGAAAAGAATAGAATAATTTAGAGTTGCAAGAATTCTCAAACAGTTGAGAAGATGAATGATGGAAATCCTATTACATAACAGAAAGGTCTAACGGTAAAAAGAACTTAATATTGTGACAAAACGCACCATATATCTAGTCAAGAAGACGCTGTAGTACAAGTTTATGCATCTTGAACGTGTTCGACACATATACAAAAGCAGTCGTATGTATATTTTATACCGTGCTAAATCCGTTACTTGATAATGCTGACTTTGAAAACGATTTAATATGCGTGTATTGAGTAATGTTTTGTTGCTTTTGGTTCAGTTGTCCCGATACATTAAGCAATAGTTAATTTGAAAACATATAGGCGACACATTCAAATCAAGTTGTCAGTTGCGAAGGTTATACCATTCATTCTCAGAGAGTTTTAAATGTTTAAAAACAAATTATACAAAATAGCATATGCATGCGCTTGGATTCCGTTTAAGCCTTTCTTAATCAGATAGACAACTGTCAGTTGGTATGACGTGCACTGTTAAATTGAGACATGCCTGCGTCGTTTATCATTCATCAACGGTTTTTGAACCTCATCGAGTTTATGTTAATTGTTTTAAGATAATCAAAAAATAAATGTTCAATGGGGGAGTAGCTCAAGATCAATAAATTTGAATATAAGCATGCTAAATTCAAATGATGGCGGGCTGTTATTTTGCTATCGGACATTTACCTTTTATTAAAGAAATTTGGCGGAGTTAACTTGTGATATCGGTCAGAGTCATGGTAACACGGCTTTCATAACAAAATATCACATAAGTTGTATATGGTCGTTGTCATGACACTCATAATCGTCTGTCCTCTTGTAAACGTATTGCGAACGTTTGCTAATACACCGGTTCTGAACATAATTATAAATGTTGTTCCTGCCTTCATCAAGTCTCATCTCGAAATTTATTCTTTAATTTATATCGCATTGCTAATCGTCGTTTCCTTGAAAGAAGTGCGAAGTGAAGCAAAACAAAGTGAACGTATACTTTTCAATGTACATACATTAATATTATTTATCAAAGTATTGCCATCTGTGGGTATTTGTGGAATATACAAGTTAACACCAGAATTTCGTTTTCGTCAAATTGTCAATAACATTTTAATGTCCAGTTATTGGAAACAAAATTAACTCAAAGGGATATATGCAAAATGTTCTTTTGATTATGTTAAAAAGATAAGACAATTATGACTATTTTTATGTAAATACACATGTATACATGTAAATTTATACACCGAGTTGCCGTAACCATTAAGATCGGCATTGCCATACCTTGAAACAAATATATTCCCAAAAAGTGAGTGATATAATCAATATATATTTGANGACAAAACGCACCATCTATCTAGTCAAGAAGACGCTGTAGTACAAGTTTATACATGTTGAACGTGTTCGACAAATATACAAAAGCAGTCTTATGTATATATTATACCGTGCTAAATCCGTTACTTGATAATGCTGAATTTGAAAACGAGTTAATATGCGTGTATTAAGTAATGTTATGCTTTTGGTTCAGTTGTCCCGATACATTAAGCAATAGTTAATTTGAAAACATATAGGCGACACATTCAAATCAAGTTGTCAGTTGCGAAGGTTATACCATTCATTCTCAGAGAGTTTTAGACAATGTTTAAAAACAAATTATACAAAATAGCATATGCATGCGCTTGGTTTCCGTTTTAGCCCTTCTTAATCAGATAGACAACTGCCAGTTGGTATGACGTGCAATGTTAAATTGAGACATGCCTGCGTCGTTTATCATTCATCAACGGTTTTTGAACCTCATCGAATTTATGTTAATTGTTTTAAGATAATCAAAAAATAAATGTTCAAGGGGGAGTAGCTCAAGATCAATAAATTTGCATATAAGCATGCTAAATTCAAATGATGGCGGGCTGTTATTTTGCTATCGGACATTTACCTTTTATTAAAGAAATTGGGCGGAGTTAACTTGTGATATCGGTCAGAGGCATGGTAACACGGCTTTCTTAACAAAATATCACATAAGTTGTATATGGTCGTTGTCATGACACTCATAATCGTCTGTCCTCTTGTAAACGTATTGCGAACGTTTGCTAATACACCGGTCCTGAACATAATTATAAATGTTGCTCCTGCCTTCATCAAGTCAATACATCAATACCAGACTTTTTTTCAATGGCCGAGATAGAATCAAATCGTTGTATGCTTAATACATCCTGTTCAATAAAATGTAATAATTTCGACGAGAAGGTATTTATATGACGAAATTGATAAACGTTGAAGGTCCCAAACCGATGTTCTGTCATTTCATACTAGCGACCCTCAACACGAAAGCATATTGATGTATGTTATAAATTGAATAAAATTTACACGAAGTCTACCTTCAGCTGCAGCAGCAGGAGAAAAACCTTATAACACCATGCGGTCATTTATGTGTGACAAGGAACCGATATCCAAACACTGAGGCACACAACAAATGAAGTAGACAAGACACACACGTACACAGCAAACATTTAAACATGAATAAAACTGGTGCGAAGTGCCAAGAGTTAGGGTTTTAACCGGTTTCAAAGAGCTCCGAATCTTACACTTGGCCCAGAGTTATAAATAAAACATGTTATTCTTAATAAAATTTAACTTAATTGCATCTCGATTCAAATTAAATAGAAATAAAACATCAATACATTTTAATTTAATTACCATTTAACTACTCATTGGTTGTATACAGGCCGGAACACCAAAACCCTAACTTTCTAATACACGATAAAATGAAATGAAAACGAGTATCAACTACATCGTGTGTCTTATAAAAAAAAACTGCAATTCAGAATGGCGTCTGTCAACTTTAATACTTGTATACGTAGGGATAAACAATTTAATTGTGAAGAGTTGACAAATCCATATCACATTCATCGGGGATATTTAAACAAAATTCATAGATTTCGTAACTAAAGATATTGCTCAACGACTGCACGTATTTGTTTCTTCACGCAATTGCTAAGAAAATGGTATTATTTATATAGCTTTAAAATTAGAAACAGTGATATGTTGTTTTAATCCTTAGTGCTACTAGCCACGTGAAAATTTACCTTATAACGGGTTAAAAATATAAAGGCCTTAAGTAAAGCGCAGTAGTCTTGAACCATTAACATTTATCTCAGGAATTTCTCAGAGACCATCGAAGCATACCACATTACACCAAAAGGTATACTGTATATGGGAAATATTTGAAACCGTGTCACACGTGACCAACGCAGTCTTTGCTTGGAGAAGACGCTTTCATTACAAAACAAACGTGTATTGTAATGGAGAAACGCATATCGTTGCACGCGTCAGCACCCATTTTTACATTCAGATGCCATAAAGATGTCTGATGCGCTCCCAAACTGTTTGTGGTCTAACAGACAGTAAAGAAAAGAAGTCATGTATGAAACACACTTCATATGTCATTAGATCTTTCTGGAAGGCCTTATATTCCTGTAAACGTGACTCATTACACATATTGCTCGTTTGCGTGTCAGTAGTAAAGGTCGGTAGAAACAAAATAGCCATCCAATTTTAGACAATTCTTCTATTATCGATATAGATGAGATGTGCTTTGATGCAATACATTAAAAATACATTATTGCATTGAAGCTTTGAAATTGTTTTCGTTGGGTTTGTTAAAGAATAGACTTTTAAGAAATGCTTATTTTAAACGGTCTGAAGCTCTCATATAATTGTTCGGATTTTAGAAATATTGATCAGCGTGATTTTTATACTTATTTATTTAGAGACTCAAATGGCTTATTTTAAGAACGATAAGTAATATATTGTCAATAAAGGCAAATAATTACAAATAAAGATTAAAATAATAAATTTGAAACTGTTCTATTTATGTTGAAAGATTTCGAATTGAGAAATAAGTGATATTCTTATCTAATACTAAACATTTATATATAAATATGAAAAAATAGTATATAATATAATTTTTACAGTACGTTTTTTTATATATTAAGTATTATTGTACTGACTTTGAATTGTACTATACATATGTAATGGTTATTGTTGCACTTAATATTAGTGTACAGCCTTAAATACTTTTTCAATAAGATCATACATGCACAAAATTGGCGTCGACATATTGTTATGTTTATTTCACATTAAATGTTAAATGTTTGAAATAGTTTTGTAGTTTTGGTTTGAATAACTGTTGAAATAATTGAATATCCAAAAAAATATTCATTTCTATCCGATGTGCATACAAACATTAACTATATTAACTCAATGTTGTAAGCGTCGGAAATAAAAATGGATTGTTCAATGCTATATATTATCTTACAATAGAAAAACAATAACAGTAACTTTAAAGGCATATGACACTATTGTTGGCCTTGCGATGCCGCAAGCTTCGAGCAGATTATTGCAAATTGATTTATAAAGAAATGCTCACTGTCAGTTCTTTTACAGATGATTTTTTATTTATGCAAAAAAATAATACTACCATATATAAACGTTAGCAGTTGATTTTAAATCAATCAAGCACGAACGATTGCTCGAAATTTATTCTTTTATTTATATCGTTTTGCTAATCGTTGTTTCCTTGAAAGAAGTGCGAAGTGAAGCAAAACAAAGTGAACGTATACTTTTCAATGTACATACATTAATATTATTTATCAAAGTATTGCCATCTGTGGGTATTTGTGGAATATACAAGTTAACACCAGAATTTCGTTTTCGTCAAATTGTCAATAACATTTTAATGTCCAGTTATTGGAAACAAAATTAACTCAAAGGGATATATGCAAAATGTTCTTTTGATTATGTTAAAAAGATAAGACAATTATGACTATTTTTATGTAAATACACATGTATACATGTAAATTTATACACCGAGTTGCCGTAACCATTAAGATCGGCATTGCCATACCTTGAAACAAATATATTCCCAAAAAGTGAGTGATATAATCAATATATATTTGACGAAAGCTTCTTAGTGGTTTGGGTTTCCAATCAAATCCGTTTTTCTACCAGTGAATCCTCTTATAACCATTGTGTCAAAAAATGTATTTTCCAGTCGGGATGTTTTCATTGATGAAAATGTATCCTCTTGGTGAATCATATTATGTTCTAATTCATACATCGAATCTAGTTATGTTTATTCAGCAATACAAAGCGACTGATCGATGTGTTCCATGATTGATTAATACATAGAAAAGTATTCAGATGTTTTTTTTAGGAAATGGTCATGAAACATGTTATACCTATCCGTGCAATACACATTAATTATACGTTGTAATATTTGTATATATTTACATTATGGTACAAACACGTCAGTTTTTTATATTTTAATTTCTTTTAATTTCTTCAATATTATACATGTTCCGGTCATAGCCTTCAGCAGTTGAATCAAATATCTTCTCTTTTGTATTTTTTGTATCTAAATCCTCAAGTCTATTAGACACCAATACATACATAGTATGGATATCATCCTATAAACACTTGCAACAAATATTGTAATTCAAAATACGAGTCGTTCGTTCTATTTTATTTCGGGATTATGTGCTTCACAGCATATTAAAACAGCATTATAAAGTGATCGAATTATATTCAATTCTTTAATGAAAATACAAAATGCACAAAGTCTTCAAAACATAGAGTATTCTGTCATTTACATGTTACATGAAGTTTCGTTCCAATGCGATCTAATGTTAAAGGTAAATGTGTTTCCCACCGACTTGTTTTCCACCTGACACAAAACGTTTGAACAGATCGGGGACGCTATTACATGTTAATAACGAATAACTGTGAGGTAAAATCAACATAAACTATTGTTTTATATTTTGTAAACAGTGTACTTCTTATTTCAATGCATACTGCGCCAACGTCTGTATACGTGTATATTTATAGTATTTGACTTATTTCAAGAAGTAGTAAATTAGACGGCAGAATCACTAAGGGTCCATTACCGGCCTTGATACAAACACCCACCATAATAAAGATATATCTTTGTTATTGGTGTTAAAGGTTCATAGACTGAGTATTTAAAATACGTAGAAGAAAAAAAGCATCCGTTGGGTGGGGCGTCGTGCGTTTTCAAATTACATTCGATCCGATTTGGGACAAGAGCTTCAAGTTTTATCAATTTGTTAGATAAATAAATGTTCTTTGAGCATATTACTTTCTACTGATCAATGTGCATTTAGCTCAAGCGGTTCCTGTGGCGTCCATAGCAAAAGCTCCGAGGACCAAAATTATAACACGATGAACTAATAAAATATTTGTCTGATACACACTCATCTGTCTATAAACAAAGAACATCAGAAGCGCGTTAACAGGGTATGGTACATGATCACGTGACTTAATGGGGTTCACAATTAAATATAAATGGATGTAAACACACCGGTAAGTGGTGTTTTTTTGTTTTCAAATAACTTTTTAAAAACATTTTTTTTAGAATTTCAACTAGTGCATAAAAGACAGTTTTTATGCTGCTTATGGCAATGTGAAATACTTCAGAATTACTTTATTTAATGAGCCGGTGTTCTTGAACACAATTTCGATTTGTACAGCATTAATTTACACGGCTATGCTTCACGCAACGTGAAATTTCGTCACCGATTTCAGACGCATTCAATAATTTATTCTTAAATCTTAAGATATCGACACAAACTGCAAGTAACACTGTCTTATATGCACTAAAGATTTGTGCAAATGCATTTCAATAAGTTGATATATTTGCAAACATAAAGTTGCTCACGATGTGTTTACATTCTGTCCAACCCGTATGTAAGCCCATAAAAAACCAGCTGATCCTGCACCCTGGTTAAACTACTGATTTATGACGCAAACAAGTCTCGGACCTGAGCACAGCATTTTACATAACGTATTCATGTCAGTTGCAAGGATATGTATCAAATGGTACAAGAATAGTAATAAGTTCGAGTTACTGTTATTGCTATTTAGCAACTGGGCCTTATCCGATAAACAACTACACATTAAACACAATTTATTGAATATCATTGAATAGTATTGTATACACATAAAAATCATACATTGTACATAACGTCTGCGTTTCCACGTGCACATCATTTTAAGTAAATCGTTCGTGATGGACCTTGAGCTAAATACTTACAAGAACCCATATGACTTATGTGTACCGTGTTTTTTTAATTGTGCTTTTTTGGCGATCCGATCTCTACATACTGCATCTGACAAAAACGAACAAGACTGAACATGACCAATTATTTCCTGGTGTGTATGTCGTCGAAGTAATGTCTTAATGCAGTTGTAAACTTGATCCGATCTTTTCGCGACGAGGAAGCTTGTTAGGGACAAGTAACGATCATCACGACCATTCGCTGGCTAACATAAATGTCTGGGATTCAGTCAGTGAAACAGTTTTATGACCCGCGATCTATTTTACCGCGTATGCGCAATACAATCGGGGATAGCGACACTTAATTTCACAGAAAGGAGAAAGTTGGATATCGTTCACATATATATTGGACTACAAGCGGAATAAGTATAATGTGAAATCACTTGCAAAAAAACGATGTCATCTTAGTTACAGAGGCCTGAAGTCTCTTAAAGGCATGGGTATGGCATTGAAACGGCATGATAGTATTATTAACAATACTAGTTAAAATTTTACAACTTCCAGCAATATCTTAACCTCCTGGCCGCTGTACATTTATGAATACTTAATCGCACGTTATTCAGGAAATGCTTGTGTCAATACCAATTCAGTATGAAAGATACCATTAACAGTTCAGCGTAATATAAGTGTATTACATTTTGGTTGTAGAAAATAATATATGAATATTTAGCACAAACTTGTTTTAGGAATCTCATTAGTGGAAATTAAGAAAAGAAATAAAAGTGGAATGAAAAAGTCTAACATTCATGTTGACGACGTTGATGTCGCGTGCGCATTTCCTGATTGATATAAACCAAAGATTGTTTGCAAATATTCGCGTAGACCCGTTAAAACTGTTCTGAATGTTTTTGTGATCGAAGCCAATACAATTATAAACAAGATTTCCGCGGTCGGAGACATATGCCCCCCAAAAAGGGCCTTGATTTGCACACTTATTGTGACAGTGACCTTGACCTTTGACCTAGTGACCCAAATTTCGAAAGTGGTCATCTACTGTCCAATGCCAATGCACATGTGAAGTATCAAGCCAATCGGTGAATTCGTTGACGAGTTATTGATCGGAAACATTTGTCACACCTATTGTGAAAATGACCTTGGCTTTTGACCTAGTGATCCCAAATTCAAGAAGGGTCATCTACTGTACAAGGCCAATGCACGTGTGAAGTATCAAGCCAATCGGTTTATCCGTTCACAAGTTATTGATCGGAAACGAACTGGTCTACCGACAGACAAACCGACAGACAGACCGACAGACCGACAGACCGACCGACCTTCAGCCAGAAAAACAATATACCCCCTCTTTTTCAAAGGGGAGCATAATTATCTAAACATAGGGGTATTTTTGTTACCTTATTTTGTTGATGTTTACTCTTGTAGTACTCTCGACGTTGAAATTATCTGACAAATACCCTATATTCGATATCAATGTCGGTCGCTGTATTAAAGTATACATTTATAATTGTGTTAGTGATTTGGAACTGACGACCTTACTGTACTAGTTTTGCACAGAATAAAGACACAAAGTTGCAAACAATATGCTTAAACAATCCTTACTTGGACATAGGTGTGCAATGCTGCCAACAGAGAATTCTAATCAAAATTTCCTTATTCCTTTTCGGTTGAGCTAATTTCACAATTTTGTGAAGAGGAACTAAACTAGTTCAATTTACAATACCTTTTTTACTTTCATTTTAGACTGTTTATATGAATATCCAACCAATGAAGTTGATCGTTACATTACCTGATAAAATGCGAAAAATCCCGAAGATGGTAGATAATTTAAAAAAACACACAAATAGGTCTATGGTCATTAAACAGATGCTGGTTTCATGCAATCATGATAGTTGTCTTCTTTCATTTATAAATTATATATTGTTAATCAAACCTGGTAGAATGTGCTTAAATTCTCTGAAAATGTTATATTAAAAAAACAAAATGTGACAAACTTCAGTTGCACATCGGTTGTGTCCTAGTTCGAGTTTTTCCCTGTTTCCGTGAAATTTTGTTTCAATGGGAACTATAAACATGTTTAAAGCTGTGAACAAAAGTATTTCTACAAGAAAATTTCTGCTGTTGTGCCACAGTTTATTTGGTGTATTTTTTGCTTTTGGAAGTGAATAGTGGGCTGTTGTTGAGACCATGTGGTTATGTAGGAATGTTGACAGTCGTATCACTTATATATATTTAAAGTATATATAGGGTATATTTGCTTAAGTAAAGACCCTTGTGCTTGTACAGTGTATTTTGTAGCCATATCCCGGAGTAAGTGGCACTAAATATTTCATCAAGACGGTTTTTAATATGAAGAACTATAAAAGCACTACGATTATACCTCACGTGACTTGTATATGTTAAATGTCCATATACTTCGCGTGCTACAATTTTCATTATTATGTCTAACGTGACTTTCCCATGTCAAATTGTTCATATACCTAAAGGCGAATATGTTTGAATGTCGCATGGAACATTATATAATGCCACCCGTGCGAGGAGCATCAAACAGAACAAAGGAAAAAAATGGACGGGACTGTAAAGTTACCTTAAGTGTCCCACTTGTCCTAACGCCATTAACTGACAACTGCCGTTCTCGAACCAGAGGTAGGGACAAAATGGTAGTAAAAGTACTTTCAAGACATACCCGCAAATGTTATGTGGCCAGTTCGGGAATATAACCCCATGTTCCATCAAATTTGCAGTCCAGTGATCTTCCAACGGATTTAGAGGTATTTGATAGCCTAGCAGTCCAAACTCATTGAACGTTCTTCACTTTTTTATGTTATTGAGTAGACATTTAGGTTTAATAATGAAAAGAAGCTTACAGTGATATATTCCTTAAAAAAGAAGAAAATCTTGTTTAAATGTTGATGGTAATCGTAAGACAGCTCTATGACACCGTGANTGAACAATCAAGGGTTGGGAAACTAATGTTAGCAATACAGGAACGCTGAAATAGTGAACAATGTGAACAATCAAGGGTTGGGAAACTAATGTAAGCAATACAGGAACTCTGAAATAGTGAACAATGTGAACAATCAAGGATACGGAAACAAATGTTAGCAATACAGGAATGCTGAAATAGTGAACAATTAAGGATACGGAAACAAATGTTTGCAATTTAAAAATGTTGAAATAGTGAACAATGTGAACAATCAAGGGTACAGAAACAAATGTTTGCAATATAAGAATGTTGAAATAGTGAACAATGTGAACAATCAAGGGTATGGAAACAAATGTTTGCAATATAGGAAGGTTGAAATAGTGAAAACATGCACATCAAGGATTGAGAAACTAATGTTCAGCACATAGTCTGTTCCAGTTTCAGCAACAAAAAACCACCAATTTTGAATTGTAACTCAGGGATTGAGTTGCAAAGGTTTGGTTTTTATTTCAGTGGTATTTAAATACCAGCCCACGGTTTTGTTTAGCTTTTAAACAAAAAGCTTGAGTGATGCCAACCAATAAGGGCACAGACCAGTATTACTTGTTTTAAATTAAGAAAGTAATTACAAGTATTACATTGATTTAAAATACAACATACCAGAAACTATCCTCAGCCCGTCTGCCAGATGCATTTCCCCACTCTCTATCAATGTTTTCAATATGCATGTCACGTGTGTTGGGGCTTTATCTGCCTCGTCTACTACCAGGACGTGTCCCTGCTTTACTGCTCTGACCTGGGAACCAGAAACGGACAGTGTTTTCACATGAGTGTCACATGTGTGTCTGGGTCTTATCTATCACTAGAATGTGTTCCTGCTTTACTTCTTAAACTAGAAAGGAAAAACCACTAGGATACATAGCCAGAAAATTGGCGGGAACAGAAATACTAACTACCAGGTGTCCACAAACATGGTCTCCTCAAACCTATGCAGCACATTCTGCAATTCACCACTGACAATAATTTAATACACACATAATTATTACTTAACACTCATAATTATTGCTTACAACTACATGCAAGGATTATAGCAAAATCTTTTAACGACCCAAATATAATTTAAAAAATTGTGTCCATTGATCTATTTACTAGTATTCCAAGTCACAGACTAGATTATACTGCAAAAGATACGTGAATGCATAAATGAGCCTTGTTTTGGGAAGACTGGACTTAATGCATGAGCTTTAAGTGTCGTCACAGACTAGCCTGTGCTTTAAGTCTCGTCACAGACTAGCCTGTGCTTTTATGTAATGTTTTGTTTAAAAGACGTCTTTTCTAAACAAAAATCCAGTCTAGACGTAAAGTGTCGTCCTTGATAAGCCTGTGCAGATGACATTTATGCCCATGCATTAAGTCCAGTTTTCCCACAACAAGGCTCAAATAAAAACAAAGTGTGTTTTACCAAGGGTGAGTCCTCGTATATGATCACTCCGTCCTGCACAGTGGGCTGGAGAGTCAATGTCTGCACTGTGGTATCCCTGGAGACCAAGGAATGATACAAATACTAAGGTTATATGGAATGCTAATTTGACAGTTATATAGTTATGCACCAACTATTGCGCTTGTGTATAGGTCAATGTTACATTAAGACATGGAACATGCACCTACTATTGCGCTTGTGTATAGGTCAATGTTACATTAAGACATGGAACATGCACCAACTATTGCGCTTGTGTATAGGTCAATGTTACATTAAGGCATTTTGTGTTAAAAGAGTAACAAACATACATACAATCTGTGTTATTGGTTATAATAAGGTCTGTCACTCATTCCTGGGGACATCTAGCGAGACACATTTCTATTAAGATTTTTGTGTTCTTACTATTTAAAATGAGGGTGTGCAATTTTTTCATTTGATTTTTTTTTCAGACTTTTAACATTGCTGAAATTTGTTTCTAGTCTATCTGTATGCATACAATGGCCAGCTTTCAATTAAATTGATATGAAATAGATATATATATATATATAATATATTAAATACAAATAAAGTTGCATCCAGATATATGTAGTACAAAACACATCAGAATGCATTAAATGGATGATACAAAGGTACATGTATTATGCGATCGAACCTGAAAAGAGTAATAAATATTATAGCTCAAATTGTTTATTTATAGCTCATTTTTTTATTTTATAAGCTCGATAGATTTGTACATAGTTGGTCTTCGTCTGTAATAATAAAGAATATATTTTGATTTCAGTTCCTTACATAATTTACATTCAAGAATAAAATGAAACTCATCTTCGAGTGTATTACTAACAATACACTTTATTTGATCTTATGGAATTAATGTAGGTGTGCCAAGTATTTGCTTACAATATGTCAAATGAACCCTTTCAATTGGTAAACCTTTGACCAGACCCCGCATTTCGCGTCCGTAGTTAATAAGTAGTAAAAACTTAGAATTATTAGTTAATTAAAAACATATAGTTTATGAGTAATTGGAATGTCTGTAAATTTGTACAAAAAAAATCAGTTTCAATGAAGATTTAAGAGCCTGCCCAAAGGAGTATTTTGTGCGTCACTTTATGAACCAACAGTTGTTAATACAATGCCAAGATAATTAAATCGGTTAATAAAAGCTATGGTTTTAATATCATATTAAAATATATTGGTAAAGAGGCGACCGCATAATTTTAGACGTTTCAGTATTAACCAGTCTCATAAGTTTTCACAGTTTCCATAAATACCAGTTTTATAACCAGTTTTGTTTAACTAAATGGTAAGAGACAGTGTTTAATGTGCAATTGATTTATGATACAGGTACTTGCTTAGAAATATAGACTCGTAATTATGGTTTGGATTGTGTCAGGTACATTTTTAACACTTACTCATTGTGTGTTGCTTTTATAGTTCATGAAACCTTTAAAACGACAATAGAAAGGCTTGATTCAAGTCCTACAACAATAGATCCTGTATTCGTGCTGTAGAAAACTGATATGGGTGCACTGATTCCATCATCCTCTAGAGACAAAGTAGCCAGTTTCTTCTTCCCATCGCAATGCACCTGCATAACAGTATTGGTTTTCTGACAGCACACGAGCACTTGTCCAAAAGATGTTACATGTACACCCCACGGACATTTTAGTTCTGGGTCTGAGAACTCGGAGAGCACGGTCCCATCATTTGCAAGTGTAAGCAGCTTGCTGTCCTTACGATTGATGACGAAGATCTTGTCACCGTTTTTGCTAATATCACACGTAAACACTGTAAAATATTGAACACGTGACACATGCATGGTAACATATAATAAATGGAAGACAACAAAGAACTAGTATAATAAAGAGATAACAAATTTAATTATTGTGTTCAGAATATAAAACTTTTATAATTACATCTTTAATACATTTCAATAATAAACAATTTGTAACAAACGATCTAAAAATTACAAATATGTCAAAGTACGTCAGCTATTCAGTCAGATTTTGCTTTCCTTTTTTCTACTTTTGCTATTCATACTACCTGAATTCTGACCAGACGAATCTTCATACAATTTATTCAGCTGTTTTCCTCTCAAATCGTATTTGTACAGCGCTGTCCCAGATGTGATATACAGCTCACTCAGTCGATGGCAGATACCAATGCATGGATGATTAAGCTGTCGAGTCCCGCATTTGACAGTTCTCTCTTTGATCACTGTGACAAACTCCAACTCGCCTGTATCTTTACTATCATCAAGAATAACAACTGCATCAGTTTTACCAAGATGGCACACATTGTATGCATACCAATCAAATTGACATTTGCTGACAACTTCGTATTTCTTGTTTAACAGCTTCAAAGCTTGGTTATGTAAGTCAGTAACGAGGATCTGACCGTCAGGTAAACAACATACTCCAGAAATGGCAAGATCCATAGCGTAATCATTCTTTTTCACACTGTATTTAGACTTCCCAATCACAGATAATGGACGATGGTCAACCGTATCTTTTCTAAGATGGAAATGTAAAATAGTATACATTTTTTTACATTTCTTTAATAGTACACGACATAGAAAACGGATTTATTAACGTGTGTAAATGACAAGAAACGGCATATTCTTTCATCCGTAATTTTGTTATTCATAATTGCATGCTATCGCAACCATTTTTTAATTATAGGATATTGCTGTTGTCTTGTACTAAACCACTTTTTTTTATAAAACACTATGCAATATGACGATGTTTAGTTATTGAAATTCACATATAAATCGTTGATTTATGTATATATATATATATATATATATNCGTTACTGTTTATCTGTACATTTGTTTATTGGTTACCGGTACATATCGATTTAAGCAACTGATCTAGATAGATATTTTACTACGTAGTTTACACTGGTTTAGATTTCAAATACAAATACTTGTCTGCTTAATGAATTCTTTCACTTCGGTAAATCTGTAAACCCGTTTAAGGGATGCAAGAGGTTAACCGGTTAAGCTACCGAAACAAACATTTAAACGGTTATATTTTTGGGTAAAGAATAACCTGATAAAAAAAAAGTATTTTGTTTTTTCCATGGAATAATTCGTACGATTTTACGTTTTGCGCGCGACAAACTGCCAACTAACGCTTGCGATTAGTTAGAACAGCTACCGCAACAACGACGGTAACAATTAACGTGTCAACAAACAAAGTATTTAATCAACTTTATATGCAGACCAATGACAAATTCATTTACAATTTGGTTTATTATAATATTCGATTAACAATTAAAGGGACCTATTTCACAGTTTGGTAAATTGACAAAATTGAAAAAAAAAGTTTCAGATTTGCAAATTTTCGTTGTAGTTATGCTATTTGCGAGGAAACAATCATACTGAACATTTACCATGCTCTTCAATACCCATTATATGCATCTTTTGACGATTTCATAACGATTGAATAATTTTGAGAGTTCGTTTGTTATCGTTACATTTAGTTACACTACCTGGATCGCTTATATAAAGTATAAAATACGAGAACTGTAGTAGCATGGATAGCCGAGTGGTTTAGGCGTAAGACTTACTCAAAGTGGTTCGAGCCCAGGTATGGATAACTTTTTATTATTTCCTTTAATTTTATTCATATTTTATACTGGAACCTTTTAGTTCCGATGTCTGCATTAATCAATTTACAGATTTTTAATGACAAATTTCTTTTTAAAGTATTGCAATATTTGATCTAGATAACAACAACATGTATGTCAAACCTACAAAAAATAACTTATTTTCGTTTTCGTTTTCCTGGCCATATATATACTTTGAGATTTAAAATTAAAGCAAAATCACGCAAGTATGCATCATCCAGTCAGTATGCATATTGAATAAAATAAGTAGATATAAAACTTGGGATGGAAGTATTCGTAAAATGTTAACGGAGATGTCCGAGAGGTTTAGGAGGTAGCCGGGCGGTTGCTGAAACGTTTTAGAAAGTCTACACAATTGTTTCCAAAATTTACTCAGCAAACTGCATAATTTTGTTTTGTACTTTATAATGCTTATCTTCGAAATGTTACTGTCAGTAAATTGTTTTAAATTAACCATGTTTTACAAAATCTCTTTAATTTAATGTTCCGCCCTGCTTCAGTTGTCGCTCAAAACATTCTTCCAGCGTCAATGCTTGAAATATTGTACTTGAACTTCTTTATAAAACTGAACAGGCTACCAAATAAACTTTCTCAAAAGTCAGTGTACTTGCCCTTTTAGAATTTGCCAACAGTTCTCATCTCAAATGGGGCAACATTTTATAAGAAGTGGTCCTTGAGCATCTTCTGCTGACAGAAATTCTGCTGTAAGTTCTCTTGCTTTGCTAATAATTGGTGATAGAAATACCTTACAAAAACATAATATATAATTATAATGTTAAGGAACATGTTCAGCTTTGTTTTAGAAATTATGAATAATACAGTACATTTGTTAATGTTTGAAATAAAGCTTGTTAACTCTTTTCAAATTGTAAAGCATGAAATGTGTTTTTGATGAAAATAATGATTAATTCACAAAAGTCATTTTTTCGAGCACGCCTACGGAAAGATCGACATAGTAGTCCCATAGGTCAAATGTTTGTGCGTGCGCGCGTGTGTGTATTCGCGCTTGCGTTCGAGTTTGCCCGGATAGTTACTTTTTCATTCATCGTACAAGTTAATAATAACTAATCAAAAATGTTCAACATCATATCAAGTGTAACATCCGTTTCTCTACCTCAAACTTCAAGGTCACAGTAAGAGGTACACTTTCAAATTCGGCTAAAACCGCTTGTCTGGATTGTATCTTTGCCATTAAGTGCGCAATTTTAAAATAACTTACCACAATTTACTACCATGTGGATTTGTTGTGCGCGTGTAACAACCGTCTCCATACCTCAAAGGTCAAGATCAAACAATGTCAATTTCCGCCATAAAAAAGCTTGACCGAACTGTAACCTTTTCATTAATCATGCATTTTCAAAATGACTTACTACACATGTCCTCCATAAAAAAGACCATGTGCCTAAAACGTCAAGATTAATGCGTGTCATGTTTAACAACGTCTCCCTTCCTCAAAGGTCAATGTAACACTTAAAGGTCAAAGGTTGAATTTGGCACGAAAACAGCATTCCCGGACTTCAACTTCATCATCTATTGTGTATTTTAAAAATAATTTGACACACATGTTGACCATATGGAGATGTATCACAACTTGGTCGAAGGCCAAAGTCACACTTAAAATTAAATGTCAAGCATTTGCATGGTTCAGCTAATAAAACTAATTTAAAGCATTGTTGACACTGGGCGGGTATTTTAAAATGCCTTTAAATTACTTATCAGGGCTCAAACTTCTTATTAAAGAAACAATATTAGATCTAAACATGTATGTAGACGTGTAAGATTTTCGTTTAATTACCCCTTGTACCTGTAAATCAGCTTAATAATTTTAAAAGATGTTGGCATGGACAGAATCACAACTTTTCAACACGTATTGAGTTGTATTTAGTTGTATATCTACGTTTACTGCTTGTTGTATATTTTAGTAATTTGCAGTATTTAGTTTATTGTTTTGCATCATTTAGTTCGATTTTATTTCCTTGGTTGTTTGTTTTCAAAGACAATAAATTAAAATATTAGGCCATCATGAAAAACACCAAATTGCTGGTCTATACCCTTGATTTTTTCAGTATATCTGATTCCTATATTTTCTGGGTTTTTTTTTTGTTCATTAAAACGAAATCTTATTTTTCTATTTTGTTTGCTGAAGACAAAGAAAGCTTACTTTTGAATTGGTATGTTTGTATGGTTGGTTGGATGACAGCATATATTATTTTTAATGATTGCATAATGGCTTAGTTTTGAATGCTTACTTCCTGTGTACGTTTAAAATCCATGTTTAAATGCACACACAAACATGTTAGCCCCCACGGTGCGGGAGGCATTAGGAATTGCACTTGTCCGTCCGTATGTAGGCCCGTTCGTCCGTAGGTCCCGAGGCTTGTGTTTTTCATTCCTCTTTATTTACTTGGTGGATATCGCTAAAACTTTCACAGCTGAATGACCTTTATGTGTAGATGATTGTAAAGAAAGCAATTTGCGCTGCGATGATTTTGGATAATTTTATGGCTATATGTATGTTTTCAACAATGAACTCTACAATATATGGTCCTAAACGTTTTTGTTTTCAGCATTTCTATATCTACAGGGCGGATCTCACTCAACCGTTTACAGTTGAATGACCTTAATGTGTGGATGATCGTTTAGTTTAAACCTTTTTATTTTAGCTCAAATTGCATTGAAATCCTAAGGCTTCTTGAAACGCTCTCGAGTGCGTTTACTGGGTAGAACCAGTACTTGGTGTCTTTTGGGGAGGTCTAAAAAACGCTCCCCTAGTGGGGAACGAACCCATAGGCGGATCCAAGGGGGCGGACGCGGCGTACGCCCCCCCCCCCTAAAATCGCCTAAGGAAAGTCAATTCATTTGTTTTGCACACTTAACTAGATCTAAATCACATATTTAAACTCATTTTACTTCCTTTTCGTAAACAACATTTCCCACTTATCACAGACAATCGCTAAATGTTTTAACTTTAGACTCTCTGTCGCCTTTCTTCCGGCTATATTCATCCGTATTACGTATAAACTATGCACTTTTTGGCATTATAAGATGGTACTTTGATGAAAGTACATAACAATGCTCGAGAATTGGTTGTCAAAGCCTTCAAAATCACTACAATCGTGGAGCTTAAAGGGGGCGAAAAGGGAGGGCTTTGCCCTGCACCCACCAGAGGCCCTAGCGGCGCTCTGGACACCCAGCAAATATTTCAATATCCCCCCTAACCAGAAATCCTGGATCCGCCCCTGGAACCCGTGACCTCCCGGTCGCTAGGTGGACACCATATCCACTACGCCACGTTGTCCTTAGATGATCGAAAAGAAAAGAATTTTGGCTGCCATGAGTTTTGGCAAAATTATGGCCCTTGTTTTATAATAGAATATATAGTTCAACTCCTCTAACTATTTGGCTGATTTTTCTCAAATTTTCACAGCTGAATGTGTAATGATCGCTACGGAAGGAATTTTGACTGCAACTAATTTTAGCAGTATGTATTTTGTCCACTGCAGAATATACAGTGGATACATGCATTGGGGATGGCATCAGTGTCTGTAACACATTTCTAGTTCATATATCCTAGTAATTAACATGACACGATGAATAGTTATAGGTTTTTTATCTTGATTAAAAGCAGCCGGGTCGTAGTTACAAAAGTGACTTATTTATGTGATTGAATAATGTATTTGCAGATTCGATCACGCCTAATATTGTTATACTTGTGTCGCGATATAAACTGTTATTGTTTTACTTGTGTCGCGATATAACTGATATTGTTTTACATGTGTCGCGATATAAACTGTGATATGGTGCCCCTTTGATGCTTTGTATCAATAGCTTTCTTGCTTTATTTTCGGATGCCAGATCGTTCTCGTAAAACATCTGCAACCACCAAGCAACGCAGACATTTCTACTTGAATAGAGCAAGACCTTCCCATGCGATATGACTTTTAATCGACCGTTACAACAGACAGACTGATTGGCATGAACAATAACGACCGACTTGTCTGTATGCCAGCCGATACTAAAACAGTGATCATCCTATTCTATGGAGCGATTCAAAAGAGCAGATGTTTTACCATTCACAAAGTGGGTAAAATAGAAGTTGATAAAATACGGAAATATGTGAACGTATCTACGTGCGATTATACAATAGCAACGACACACTGTAACACTCAAACTCATTATTTCTAAATAAAAAACTGTTTTAAAAGCAATTCTATGAATTCTAAAAAACTTCTAAAACTTGTATTTGGTATTTAACATAGGCGACGTTTTCATTTACAACATACACCGTATTTAAAGAACATAGAACTGTCACTTAAATCAAACACTGTTATTTATCAAATAATGTCTCAAAGCCATTATTCAATTCACAACTTTGCTTTATCAGTCCATGTATTGTAGGTTAAAATCACACAGTATACTTATGAAAACATAATGACGAGTTGAAAGATATGACATACCTTAAACAAATTGTATTGTTTCTGTATCACAATGACTAAATGCCCAACACAAACAAAATACTTCAAATCGCATAGCTCAAAAACTTATACTTGCATATGAATGTACATGTGTGAAATATGCTATCAGAGACCTGAATATTGTCATACCATGCATCATACAAAACAAGAGGACCACGATGGTCCTGGAGTCGCTCACCTTTCACACGGCACCTGGTAAAAAATTTATATATATAATTCCTTCATAAATTGTCCAATCGAAATGAAAATTGAGTGGAC
>VMBQ01000420.1:333550-345049 GCA_007657795.1 Dreissena rostriformis | reverse complement strand
ACGTATTCTTGAAATACTTGAATTCTCAGTAACACCAAGATTAAAACAGTCCATAACCTTCTGGGATATTTTCTTTACAAACTCCATATGTTGTTCCTTGTTTTGTAAATGTACAGGTTGCTTTTTGTTTGAGAAGCAGTCTTCCTTAACATCAAGGCAGGCTGCAACAATGTAGCTGTCTGAAACATCCTCGAGGAACTGCTGATGTGGCCTGCAAAGATAATTAACAATAAGCAAAGTATTCAATTTTGTGGTCAAATTTTCCAACNTAGCTGTCTGTAACATCCTCAAGGAACTGCTGATGTGGCCTGCAAAAATAATTAACAATAAGCAAAGTATTCAATTTTGTGGTCAAATTTTCCAAAATAAATACCGGGTATATATATAGAAGTTTATTTAACAGCTGGTCTGCCAAAGCAATATATTGTTTTTAGAAAATTATCCATGGAAACAGAGCAACTTCTAAATCATTTGATATAAATAAAAGAAAAAAAGTATTTGTCTTTAGGTTTTATCTTATAACACAAATTACTATTCATAAAACTATTAACGTTAATTTATTTAATGCCAAGAAACAATCATCTGTAAATGTTGTATTTTTGACAATGGCATTTTCAATTTGACCCCTTAAATTTTTAAACATAGGGTCACATTTAAATACTCATTTCAAATTCTACATAAACCCATGGTGTGCTATTACAAGAGTACCCATAGAGCCTCATTTACATTTTCTGGTAATTAAATTTTAATGTATCGGTTGTTAAAATTGGAATGTTTTCTTGGAAAACTACCGAAATTTTTGCACAACATCGTCTGGTCCTGTCACATCTCTGTGGTTTATCAGGTTGCGTAACTGGTACATGGAGCCTGTGTCCATAGAGCTGCTTGCATTGTAGAAGAGCTGATAAATAAACTGAAGATACAAAACGATAGAAATAAATGATTTCATGAAAAAGGCACAGAACATTGTTGTATAAATATAAGAATTATATTGATAAAAAATATTGACTTTAGCATAAAAGCACATAAACTACTTTATAAGTCGCACTGTTCATTTCAATTTTCCTTCACTAAAGAGTGTACTGTTGAATACTAGTAACTAATATTTCGAAGGTCGTATTCCCATACTCTGTTGTATGTTTCTTGAAATTCTTTGCAATAGTTTCTTTGAAGCCATATATTTGATAATAATATAATGCTGGAGAGTAACGGAATGAATTAGTCGTGGGTATCCGACGATGTAGAGTGTCTATAAACAGAAACACGTGTTCGAGCAGACAGCAATTTGGTATAGTGCTGAATTTGTATTTACATGCATTCAATTGATATGACCATGCACATTTTGAAAGATTAAGAAAATAAATTAAATGATTATTTAATCATGGTATTTTTCAATTGATTGAAAATTCGTGTACATGAAATTAATTTCAAATATAACTTAAGTTCTGATGCAAAATAGGTAAAGTTTGTTTCTGGGTTGTTCATGTTAATGTATTTTAATCATCTATAGGTGCTACAACTATAATAACTGCAGCATCTCCATGTTTACATAAATCCAACTTTATATCCATTAATTAAGCATTTACAATATGTACATTTTTAAGATCCAAACAATATAATATTTATTTTGATTGTTTCATTACTGAGTTTTTTTTTCAGGCATTCTTGTTAATAAGTTTATCGTCTGCGTGGTTTGCCCTCGAACATTGATCTCATATATAAATTCCAAATAATTTTCCTGTATATGCATAGCACGGCTTTGTGGTTTGTCTTCCTTTTTGTTGTCGAGGTGCCCGGTTGGTCCTGGTGTTCCAGATGGAGGTGAATTCTCTATCAACATTTTCATTCCAGTGAAGAACAGCAAGTTGAGATCTCATATTGTACTGCATATCACAAAATGCTATCCTCTTATCTTGATAATATGTTCATTTTATATTATGATGATAATTACGTTCGGGTGCGTAATGTTAATCGGTTTGAGAAGGGCTGTTGGAAAATAAATCGTGTGCATTTAAATCTGATGGAACTGGATCAGTTTCATCAGTTTGGTAAAAATAATGAACAGTCATCAACACGAGGCTATCTAGTAGATGTAAATTAGATGTAATTTTGTTATGTAACACGGGGGTATAGGATTGTTGGTCCAACATGGATGCCTTTGATCTCTGTGATCTTAACAGAGAGCTGGGACCCTCTATAGAAGTGTTTACATGTAATCTGTTACGCAATTATTACATTACATTGCAAAATGCATCAATAACAATGCAAGAACTGCTGATAAAGCATGGATGGATGGGCATTTATGCGAATTGTAAAAAAAAACATGCACGGTGCTTTTCACAGTAAAAGCTCACATCTCAGTGATTTAAATAGATTGTTTAGGCCACTTAATAGAGGTCGATGTTATTCAAATATTGAATGATTATTTTATGATGTGAACATTTGGCAAAATGAAATAAATTGGCATGGTCAAAAACATATACATTTTAAATAGCTTGTGTTACATACAGGAATTTTCAAGGATTGAAATTTCATGATTATCATTCATGTACATTATTACAGATGACTAGCATAGACGCCGTCTTTACAGAGAGAAGCAGTGGGCCTTACAATCTGGCAATAAAGGTTCAAATTGTTGCCGTAAAGTCACCGGAACCTTACAAGAAGGATGGCGAAGATAGATCACTTATGCATTTCGCCATGAGTGATGGCACCGCCATCATCAGAGGCATTTGTTTCGACGTAACGAAGTTTCCCAAACTGAAGGTAATTAATACTCTGTAGTATAAAAAGTTACCCGAAAGAAAAGGTTTAGGCGTGGTATTAAAATGCAAGAAAAGAAATGATGTTTTCTCAAGGCTGAAATTTTTTTACCAGTGAAAAAAGTGTACAAAAGTTCAATCAAGTACATCAAGCATGAAAACAATTGGGAAATGGAATTTAAAAAAAAGTCCACATCAGCAGTGATGACAATTTGTAGTTATGAGGGTTGCAATTTACTATTTTTTCAATGAAAATTAAAACAATAATAAAAAACCAGAAGCCTAATGATTACTGACATGTTGATAGGTCATTAATTTGCTTGCATGAAAAAGCACATTTTATGAATTTGATTATGACTGCTTCATAATTTAACAGGTCGGCACAAGTTTGGTGTTAAGAAACGCCATTCGACGCACTGATGAAGAGGGCAGGCTCCTCATCCTACCGAGTGCCTCAAAGGTGTTGATGTCAGCACCTATCCAGGTTCCTGCCCATCATCAGCAGGATGGTGGACGTTTGATCCATCCACCTCCTGCTGAGTTGGTGGAGATTGAAACAGCCCTGGCTTCACCTCTAAAGAAACGGGTCTCCATCAGTGGAAAAGTCACTCAGGTTTGCATTCCAAAACTTTTCTTGTCAATTGATATATTAACATAAATCTCTTTCATGTGTGTCAAACTTATGTGGTATGTTAATTATCTGCATATTATGATAAGGCTGCATTTCCCACTAATCGGGAAAGGGATGTTATGTTATTCAAATTGACAAATTATACATGTATATGAACAGAGTGTTTTTGACCTGACAATTTGTTAACCTGTATTGTTACTATTTGTTCCCGGCTTGTTTTAATTGTGTTCAAAATATAATTATAAATGGTTGCTTACCAAGAGCATAAGATGTTCATAAACAAAGAAACTCTTTAACAAAATCTCCAAAATGTTTTTATTTGTGCAGTATGCAATGATCACAACATAATTAATATGAGCAGGAAGACGAACCCAGAGAAGTAACTGTAAAGGGGGAAAAACCGTCATGCTTCGGACCATCAGCGCCCAGGACAACTCCACAACATCTAAAGTAGCACTGTGGCGGATTGCGCCTGAGGCTCCTATTCGGCCTGGTGACCATGTCAACATAACAGATGTTGTCATAAACAACTACAACAATGTGATCTCGCTCAGTACTACATCAAAGACAACAGTTAAGGTGAGCATATTAGTTTTTTATTTTTCCATCTATTTATTTAAATTTGAAAACGTTTCTGCATATACAGTTTTAAAACATATTTGAATTTAAAGTTTAGTTGCACATAAAGCATAATTTAGAATCCTCAACGCATGTCAAGTGCAGCATTTAATAACTAAACCACTGAATAAGTTTTGCAACAATGATGCATGAAGGTCTAGGACAGCTTTTTCAGGGTTCAATTCTTTTGATATTATTGTGTGCATTTCCTTTTTTTGCTTACACTTTTTTAACGGTCATATACTAAAATAATTTCATTTAATTGATACAATTTCAATTTTTTATTATATGTGGCTCGAGATATACTCACACAATAAAGCTATGTAAACATTAATTGCCCTCTCCAGCCATTTTCAGCATCTTCCAAAATTGTATGACATTGATCTGAATGGTTAACTATATTCTGCTAATACTTTTTTGTTGATCTTAGAAATAAATGATTCACATTTTGATTTCATTTCATTGTGCTTCGGAAAGTTAATTTTTTGTAGCTCTGATCTTCATATAACAATTCAATAGTTCAATGGTAATTAACTTGATTTTCCTCCTGCTGGTGCAGCTGAAGGTTCTCTTAGTGTACATTTGCATGAGATTATGTCTATTGCCACAGCATGACAAATGAAAACAAGTATTAATTAAGTGGTTATTTTGTGTAAGCATTTATTTGGGTCATATACCTAATGCAAAAGTTATTGTTTAAACTTTTAATGTTTAGAAAAAGGCTGTTAAAGTGTAAAAATACCACATTGATATCCATATTAAAAATTTTTACACTTGATTTTATGTTAGTTGATCTGAGGATTTGCATTAAATTTAGTTAATCAATGAATTGTTCAGATATTCAATTTAACAATTATACTTTTTTCAATAATTCAAAATGTTTTGTTAATTTTTTTTTTTTTAGAAAATATATTCTCCTCTACAAACAACTGTCATCTCCGTAGAGGCCATTGGCGTCACTAATGGACAGGCGGAACTGTACATTGACACAGGAAACATGATGACAATGTCAGCAAAACTTCTGCAGCAGGCGTTTGAAGAAGATGGACAGGTTATGCCTGACATAGAGATGGCCACAGCCACCGGGCCCATTCACCTGCAGGTGGCGACCAAGGGGTTGGAGGTTGTCAGCGTAATTAGATTATAAGCTCTCTATATCTTGCTAACCTGAGATTTTGTTTTAACACATCATTAATGTTTGTATTTTAGATATCTTTTATGTTATGACACCTTTTCGGCTACTGATACCATTCATGTATAAAATAAATTTAGTTTTAATTGCACTGTTTCCTGTTGTCTTGGCATTGAAACGAAACATTCATTTCTGTTGTTTAATGTGAATAGTTTGTGTAAAAAGGTCAATCTGGTTGTTTGTTTGCATGTTATGAACTTTTTAATACCATAATTAATTCAAAGTTCATTTAATTAAAAAGAAGCTGCTAAAATTTAAATATGCTTATGGAATACGAATAATAACAATGCATGCTTTTCATCTTCCATATTCAATTATGCATGAATCATGCACTTCTTTTGAAGCTAGTGTATTAATAAATGATATTAATTATGTTCATAACGATAATCTACTTGGTATGTAAATATATTTTCCTACTTAACTTTTAGTTTGTTTGCTTGTAGAACAATCATGTATACACTTTTGCCATAAACATAGTATTTACATTAAATTGTAGTCTGCTTTTTCGAAACTGTAAAAAAAGTATATGTGTGTGCTATACTTCCATTGCCAAACAGCAGTTTTGTGTGTAGCTTAATAAAGCACAATCTGCTTTCAAATAGCTTTTGTAATTACATTTTTGTATATTTTGTTGGTGTGTCTATTGTCAACAACATGAACCTTGTTAACATTTTGGAGGCAATTATTTTGCCCTTTAATCATCAAACTTGGTCAGAACATATGTCTTAAAAATATCTCCTTGTTAAAATGATTGTCACAAGTTATATAAGTCAAGTTGTGTCAAAAACTTGGTCTTTTATTAATTAAAAATATGTTCCTTCTGTTGTCAGGGGAGCGACATAGTGCCTCTTGTTCCTTTTTCTTATTTATATGCATAGGTTGTTGCTTTACAAAACCTTGAGTTTTAATTCTGAAATTCGTTTTAATAAGAATATGATTTATTATAATCGTGATTAAGCACATGCATTGATCCAGATCTAAAAATATTATATCTTCAAAAGTTGTGCGCTACTTCAAGCTGTAAATAGATAACATTTTTTGGTTTCGTTGTGTATTGTTTACTTCTCAGTTTATTTGTGTATTTTTTGTCAATATCTGTTAAATACTTGCACCTGTACATTTTTTTTTTATTTAAACTCTATAATTGGTCTGTTAATAGTTAATAAGACGCACACATAGGCAATAGTTGACTATGTTTTCAGCCTTATTTGGTTTGGTGATCGCTTACTAGTGCTAATAAATGTATGTACAAAAGGTAACGGTCATCAATAGTGAATAGTCATTGTTTAGACTAATACATTTTTGGCATATTACTAGTACTTTCACTGATAGCCAGTATTCATGTTAACTGTTATTCCTAGTAATAAGTATTTATGTTAAGGAAAATGAAAGAGGTGTATAAACTATATAGATTAAAAATAAGTTGTATGCAATGTTTCAGTTATAAATATGCATATAGTTAAGTCAGATTGCTTTTACTTGGTATTTGTTCCACCAGGATCGAACTCTGGAACATTATATAAAATGGTAACATTAAACATTTTCATGAATGTTTTTGCAAGTTTTTATTTATAAAAGAAAAACAACATTTTTTCCCTGCCAATAACATGTCACTAACAGTGGGTGAAGTATAAGAAGTTAAGAATAACATAATAGCAGTACTGTTATACAAATGTGCAATTTTGATGATAATTACACAATATATTATAATAAATAATATATGTTGATATGTTATTGTTCTTGCCAAAGACAGACATTTTGCACTTTTTAAAGTTGATTGGTATTTGCAATGTTCAATTTAGGCTTATTTCTTTGTTGATAAATGCACGTTCCTTTATGAAAACTTTTACAATAAATAGATAAAGTGTATTGGTTATAGTTTGTTTCTTTATATTTGCCCCCAAAATACATTATTGACAAAAGCTGATTAAAAACACTGGTGTTATTTTTCTCCGTTGAGATTTTCCTCCTTTTAAGCATTGGTGGAGTTCGTGTGAAACCTATATAAAATATGAGGGGTTTTAAATTAATATCACATTTTTATTTTTATATGTTTGCAAAATCTCACCCTTAGCATAATTTGATCACAGTAAACAATGTAAGTGAAATTACATGTTCATTGTTTTTGTATTTTTTGTGGTCGTACGATTGGCCTACATCAAAATGTTGAACTTAATCATGTAATATTAATAGTATTCACAAATTGAACAACTTCAGTGCCTTCAGCGCTTTGATTAAATTACATAAGACGTAATTGTGTAGTTTGTTAATGGTTTATTAGCAGGTTTATAAAATAGTTTATAAGCCGCTTATTTGTGAAAAAAAATGTTGAAGTATTTACAAAACAATATCAGCAAGAGTTTTGTTTTCCATTACTAAACTATTTATAAAATAAGCACATGCGCATAGTAACAAACCCTAGCAACCAATCAGAAGGGCCGATATCGTAAGAAACTGTGTACATGATACAGATTACTACAGGTACCAACGTACACATCAATATTACATATAGTTACTATAAATAGTAACAAAATGACGTCGCGAGCGGGCCGTTATTCGTATCTGGCGGACTAATATTATGTATATTGGCCCGCTTAAGCGGGCCGATTTTATATCTGAAAAGAATCGGATCGCGCGACGTAAACTGAACAAAATGGGGTCCACATTCAATCTTGGCAAACGGTTATTAATAAAGTTAAGCCACAGATCTTCGAAAGAATTGAAAATCATGCTAATAAAACGAAGCAAACAAGTGGAATACATAAACTATCGATTGCAACTGAAACCGTACTGTAAATTAGATTAATGACACTCTCTGAAATTTAACACGAGTCATCAATGCACACAATTTAGTAACCGACACGCTTACCTTAATGACAACGATGCTAAAAACAATAAAATAATAACGAAATGCACTTCCTTTTTCCGTTCTTCCATTCATTCATCTAAACATTTATTTAAAAGTTAAATCACTCTATTTGTTCGAAACGTTTTTATCGAATGCTAACTATTCTGACCACCGATTTACAAAATAGAATGACCGGTCGGAGCGATCTTTTTTTTATTTCTATTGAAGTTTCCAAGTATGCATGGCAGACATACAATCCGAAAAACGTTTTGGATTCGTTCGATTATTTAAACAATATTTCATTGTTAAATAAACCATCACGTCCGAATTGTTGTCCTAAACATCCAGAGAGTCTAGTTGGTTTGGTAATAAATTTTAGTGAAGGAACAAAATAGAACGATATGTAATAGATACGATAACACATGGGTGAGCTCTAACAAAATGCCTCTATTTAGAACACCGGCAGAAAATTGTTTCGACGGTAAATTTTCGGCAAATTCCAGTATAACAGAACAGAACAGAACAGAAACATTATTTTGACTTAAGCATATACAGCTCATCGTCATTAATATACATATACAATAACACCATGCGTTTGAAATATATACAAAATATACATCATTTTGACGAATAATCAATATACATAGACAGGCAATAAAACGGTTTTCGTGAGAATGCCACATGGATGAGGTTAATACATCTAACTACACAATGCAAGCATATAGTTTAATTATTACAACATATATGAAATTATATGAACTAATTTATTTTTGGAAACAATATTTTATACTAAATATAAAGGACATTTTTTCTTAGTTTAAAGCATTTTAAACTAAACATGGCTAGCTTTCTTTACACAACTGTGTTTGAGCTACATGTATCAAGTAGTTCGATACACTTGAACAAATTAGGACGAATTCTATAATTTGGAATCAATTCATTCCTAACATCAGTATAATTAGGGCATTTAAGAACAAAGTGATATTCATCCTTGATGTCATTTAGGTTATCAGCAAAACAGGGCAATCGGAAGTTTGTGCATTGGAAATCGTAATAAGCATTTTTTAATCAGAAAATCAACATGTCAAATACATGTGCATAACGGGCCTTTGTCTATTGTGCACAATGAAAATAAATGTATAATTATTTGTTGTTTACATTTATTTTTTTAGTTCCTACAATGAATGTCACATTTACATTCACATGGAATGCATATAATACATATTACAAATGCAATACATAGAATTGTATTTCAACTAACCGCAAATGTTTCTATTATGCCACTTCTATATACATGTATAATAAAACCGTCAATTACCGGTAATTCTGAAAATATAAAGTCATCAAAAACATTTACTATTAAAGTGTCTCGAATTGTTTAAATTTATATCCATTGATGGTTTTGCATGTATGATTCGTAAACAATCGTCAGGTCCGCGTTTATATACAAAATTATATATCTCATGTCAGATTGTCATATTTTTGCGGTATTATAATAGTTCTAAGTTGTCGTTCTGCTGCTGTATTAGATTAATAATAATTTGCTCAATGTTTTCTGGTTCACCACCTTGTTCAATGTTTTCTGGAATCATTACTTTCATAAACTCCCAAATATGTGTTCGCAATCGTGTTAACTCATTCGTTTTCTCAAGCAGGGTGTGTTCTTTATCATTTAATTCTTGTCGTGTGCCTTCTAAATCATTTCTTGTCTCAACAAGTAATTGGTTTTTAGTTTCTACTTGTTTCGTTTTCTCAAGAAGTGCATGTTCTGAATCTTCTAATGCTATCGTTTTTTCAAGCAGTATCTTCTTTGTACTTGCTAAATCGTTTGTTTTCTCAGCAAGTTTTCGTGTTGTTTCTTCTAGTTTATTTGTTCCCTCGCTAAATTTGTGTTTTGTGTCTGCTAATTCGTTTATTGTTTCAACCAATTTTTGTTTTGTATCATGTAATTCGTGTGTTGTCTCGAGCAGCGTTCTTTTAAGTGTTTCTAATTCTTTCGATTTATCTAACAGCGTGTGTTGCCTTCTTTCTAATTCTGTTGTTTTCTCTTCAGAATTCATTTGCGAACCAGTTGAAATAGATTGTACTTCCATGTTCTGAATGGTTTCTTTGCTGAAATTAACGGCTCGTTGTATTTTACTATTTGTGTCAGCGTTCCCAATGTCCGTATCAGACTGGACATTTAATTCCACGTCCTCAACTTCAAATTGTGCAATTTCCATGTATTTACGATATATATCCATGACGGGAAATTTTCGTGACCCATTTTTTCCTTGTTTTTTCTTCCGTTTTGACGTTTTGGGATAACTATCAAAAGAACCATTTCAGATGCTTAATACGATATTATTTTAAACAAAGTCATGTATCTGAAAGTTGTCACAAATCATTGCAAAAATTAGTGTAAGTATTCATGTGCTTACGATATATATACTTCTCATCTCCCAGTATTAAGATAAATAATACTATTTAAAGGGTAGAACTTTGTTGGATGTGTTTTTTTATAATTTGCAGCAAAGATTTAACGTGCAAGAATTCACCCATAATGTCTGACTTTAATTTAAACAAGAGTGCCAAACTGTCACAAGATACGCCCGTTTGAAAAAAAAAAACTAGAGCTTTGTCACTGAATGTGACTTATACCCCCATACCACTTTGACGCAGGATAAAAAGTTGTTTAAAAGTTTCGGATGAATACAATTTGAATTAGAGTCCGGACAAAGTGGCGCCGTTGAAAATGCACTAATTGACCCTATGACCTAGTTCTTGACCCGACATGACCCATATTCGAACTTGACCTAGATATCAACTAGATGCAACTACTGACCAAGTTTGGTAAAGATCGGATGAATACAATTTGAATAAGAGTCCGGACAAAGTGGCGCTGTTGAAAATGGACTAATTGACCCTATGACCTAGTTTTTTACCTGGCATGACCCATATTCGAACTTGGCCTAGATATCAACTAGATGCAACTACTGACCAAGTTTGGTGAAGATAAGATTTATACAATTTGAATTAGAGTCCGGACAAAGTAAAATGCACTAATTGACCCTTTGACCTAGTTTTTGACCCAGCATGACCCATATTCGGACTTGACCTAGATATCAACTAGATGCAACTACTGACCAAGTTTGGTGAAGATCGGATGAATACAATTTGAATTAGAGTCCGGACAAAGTGGCGCCGTTGAAAATGCACTAATTGACCCTATGACCTAGTTTTTGACCCGGCATGACCCATATTCGAACTTGGCCTATATATCAACTAGATGCAACTGCTGACCAAGTTTGGTGAAGATCGGATGAATACAATTTGAAATAGAGTCCGGACAAAGTGGCCCCTTTGAAAATGCACTTATTGACCCTATGACCTAGTTTTTGACCCGGCATGACCCATATTCGAACTTGGCCTAGATATCAACTAGATGCAACTGCTGACCAAGTTTGGT